>VXBZ01006790.1:203574-225190 GCA_013399135.1 Heliornis fulica
CTAACGAGAGGCAAATCCAGCTAGCAAAGACTCTGTGTTTGCTTTTGAAAAGATCAGGTTGGAGGGAAATCTCTGGCTTTGGCCATGGGTCCAGTCTGCTGGGAGAGGTTATCTGCTGAGAACAAAACCCGAAGTAATTGGTGCTGAAGTAGGGACACATTTAAAATGCACCGCAGGCTCTCCGGGAGGTTGGAGCGCGGTTTGAAAGGCTGATGCAGAATACAGAATTACAACTGTCCTGAGAGAGCATGGTGGGAGGGGGGGGGTCTCCCTGGGAGATTTCAAGGTGGGGTTTTACTGGTGTTGGTCTGCTCTTGTGCCTGCCTGCTGGTTTGGGGTCACTTAAGGTGTTTTGCTTTCTCTCGGGGACTGACAATGGGTAAGTGGAGTGGGTGGGGGTGTCCCAGCCCTCGCCTCTGCTCACTACACGGGCTGCACTTACAGTCACTTAAACAAAAGCAAAGTCACAGGATTCATAGAATCATAGAATTGTTTAGGTTGGAAGAGACCCTTAAGATCATCCCGTCCAACCATTAACCTACCGCCACCAAGTCCACCGCTAGACCATGTCCTCAAGCACCGCATCTACTCATCTTTTAAACACCTCCAGGGATGGGGACTCAACCACTTCCCTGGGCAGCCTGTTCCAAGATTCCCCACCACGAGAGGTACTTTTTATTCATCACATGCTGTCTCAGATGGGAGAAAACCTTTGGGAAGGCTGCAGGAGATCAGCTCTGTGGAGGCCACGTAAGGTTCCTCGGGAGCATCCTGCAAGCCCCACCAGCGTGTGCCCCTCTGCTGTGCACCGCTGCAGCCCAGCTGCTGGGAGAAGAGCCTGTTCAAGCCGTCCCTGCCTGCTGCTTCACCAGCAGCTCAGGACATCATTCAGCAAACCCAGCACAGGGATCTCAGCTGGAGGCTCCTGGCTAAAGAAGCCCAAAGCCTGGCAGCTGCGTCCAGGCACAGCCGGGGCAGGAGATTGGAGCAGGGCGAGACGTTGGTTGGTGAGCGATGCTCAGCCGGACGCATCCTACGGCTGCTGTCCCTCTGCCGCAGGCTGCTCCCTGCTCTGGGAATACACCCCCCAGATCGGCTCCGGTGAGCGCTGGGATGGACAGATGGCAGCCTGCTCTCAGCTGTGCCCATCCCTGGCTTCTCTGGCCTGCAGAGACCCGGCTTGTACGAAGCTGTGTGATGAATGCTCAGAGCCTTGGGGCCAGCTTGTTTCTAAAGACGGCTCATGAAAGACCATTGAGTGCAAATGCTGGGCACAAGGTGCACAACGTGCCAGTTGCAGGGCGCTGGGCACGCAGAGTTTGGGTCGCCCACATCCATCCCACCACCTAACACAGACTTGCTTTCTTCATTAAACCAGTGTATTTTAAGCCTGAAGCAATGTGTTATCTCTCAAGAGAAAGTAAGCCAAGTCTCTCTTTTTTAAGTACAGTTACAACTAGGAGTTTTTTGTCCTGCGGTGCTGGAGTCTGGGATATTTTAAGAGCTGTGCTGTCTTCTGCTGGGAGGCAATATAATAAATATGTAGATTGGGAGTGCTGCTGCTTGGAAAGGTAAGCAGAGGGTCTGTGCTGTAGAGACGCTAGCTGAAAAATTTGTTCAGCCTAATTAGCAGCAAATCACTTCTGTGTCCAACCTTGCTTGTAGATACAGGAGCCAAGTCCCTCCCCCTTATCCCCCGCTGCCCTTCGTGGCCTTTGCGGAGCCCTCCCTGGCGGAGCAGCCGAGGGTTTCCGCGAGGACGGCAGCTCTGCGTCTGTGTGTCGCTGCACATGGGGGAGTAGCAAATTGGCATTGCTGGAAATTCATGGGAAACTGCACACCCATCTTGGGTTTTGTCTGGGACTGTTCAGTCTGTCACCGGAACCGGTGGCGATCGATCAGCTTTTAAATTTCATGAAATTTTAATTAAAGAATGGAAAGCCTGCGAAGACATCGGAGGACAAGAGCACTGGAAACAAATACAATTTCACTTCCAACCATTAGCCAGAAAAGCAGCAAATGGTTGACTGCACATCCCCATTGCAGTCTAATGAAAAGTACAGCTCTTGGCTTCAGCGGGCAGGTCATTAGTGACTGCATAATCAGTGACATTTCCCTTCTAAATATGACACAAACGAAGCGCAGTGCTCTGGAAAAAGCCATTAAGTGCAAAGCCTTGCCTTTACTCTGCTCCAGGTATTGCAGAACAAGATGTAATGGCAGCCTTTAGCTGTGATTTGGCTTTGATAGCATCCATGGGATGGTAACTCCCCACCCCGAGAGCCAAATGCTTCCAGCCTCACGGCCATCGCGTCGCGTGAAAGCAGAAAGCGAGACGTGTTCCTTGCTGGTGTTGGTAGATGCAGCTGGTGAAAGGTGCAAGTAGGAAAACCATAATCTAGAGATCTGAGAAGGGGAGAGAGGTATTATGTCAGAGAGGTAAAGGTCTGGCTCGGTGTGGAGTCGATTTGAAGCCCAACATCGTCCCGTGAATTCCTGTGGCGGCTCCCAAAGCTGGGTGTTAACCTGTTTTTCTGCAAATTTTTAAATGCTTTCTTGATGGGAGTGGAAAGTGAGTGGCACCACACAGGAAAAAGGAAGGACTGATCTTATTTATGCCTTTCCCTCAACTTTCTCTGAGTTAACAGTGTTGTCAGATGGATGGAGTAATCAGGTGGGTGTAGCTTCCTCTGCTCCTTCCCCATGTGTCAGTGGCTTTGAAAATAACGCAGAAACGTTAATAGGAGTCTGACTGCCTTGGGGAGGGATCCCTTGTGTTGAAGCAGTGAGTCTTTTAGAAGGTTTTTCTGGGGGAAGAGACCCCAGTGGGGAGAGTTTCCCTAGGCAGAAGCATTGATGGAGCTGGACTGGAAAGCACTGTTGTCTTGGAAACTCTGTTTTTTGGAGCTGGGTATGTCTGTTCTTCAAAATTCCTTTTTCTTTATGACCCCAAATTAGAAGCTGTCGAGGCAGTCAGTGCATCTTTCTTGAATGGCTCTGATTTATATTTAGCCCTGTGTTGGGAAGTTCCAGTGCAGTATTTTGGGCCATTAGCTCTCCTGGTGGTGTTTGGGCTAAGTGTCTGCTGTTCCATGGATAGATCTGGTTTGGGTGCAGTCCTGTGGGTTATAGCCTTCCTTGGAAACACACTAAGCCACCACAGGTAAAATTGTATTTTTACTTACTAGTTGCATTAATAATGGGGTAAAAAAAACCAACCTGGGAAAGTTCATTAATGGATAACTAATCCCAGTCTCAGCTATTGTATCGTTAGTTCCAGCTGAAGGCTCACAATAGCTTTATTGCTTACAAAGGGCACAGTGATAAGATGTTCTTTCAAAATAAAGAGCTTTACTACTCTAACAAAAGTTTCTTTTTAATATATGACATTTGTGATGCATCCCTAAGGCACATATCCAAACACCTGGATTTCTGTAAGGCAGCTACTGCTGTGTGGTAATCTTTATCCTGCCTTGTTTCAGGGAGATTAAATTCCCCAAAGCCCTGTTGGTCCTTAGATTTTGGGACTGTCCGAAGCTGGAGGAGGTGCTGCAGCAGAGTGGTGTGCCCCTTGCCAGCATCTCGCTTTCCATCACTCGGGGTCATCTGGGAGATGCCCCCTGCCATCTGGAGAAAGCCTTTGAGATGCTGTCTGGGGGTTCTCCCAAATTACCCACTCAAAAAGCCCTTCAATATGTGCTCTCAAAACCCAAGCAAGGAGAGAGGCAATTAAAAGTATTGCTGTCCCTTGGGCTCGTTGTGTGTGTTGTGGCCATCACCACCAGCGCTTTCAGTTGTTTCACTTGATCCTGGTTCTCCACCTGTTGCTCCAGCGGTCGCTGCCTCGTGTGCTGAAACTTGTGAAGCTGCAGGGAGATGCAGAATATTGTTCTTAAATTAATGCCAGGGACATTGTTCCCTTTCCTAAGTACACAGCAAGGAAGAACCACCATGCAAGTTAATTTCTGTGGCATGCTTTGGTCACAGAAAACGAGGTCATATTTCTGTCTGACCTGGAAACCCAAGACAAAGAGAAAAATGAAGAGCTTTTTAATGGTAGTTCTGCAACTCACACTGCCCTCTCTCCGACACAAACGATGGGTGTGATGCACCACAGCTCCCTTGTAAGAGTTGTGGAGTGATGAGTGGTGGGTGTTGCTTGTGTGACTTGAAACCCACCAGGTTTCAAGCTGCTCTCTCTTTTCCATCCTCAGGTGACGTTGTGGACATCTACCAGCGAGAGTTTCTCGCCCTGCGAGACCGCCTTCACGCGGCCGAGCAGGAGAGCCTGAAGCGCTCCAAGGAGCTCAACCTGGTCCTGGAGGAGATCAAGAGAGCCATCTCGGAGAAACAGGCCCTGAGGGATATAAACCGGACCTGGAGCAGCTTATCTGGTGAATAAAGAGAGGAGTTGAGGGTCTGTTTGGAAGCTCTTGCTGATGAGGAGGTAGAGAGGTGTGCAAGCGTGTGCGCAGGGCTGCGGACAGGACGTGCTCTTCTCTCCCCCCAGCACGAGCGAATTGTGGAGTTCAGAGGGACTTGGGAACTCTTAAACTCCCGTTTAATTAGAGGTGCATATGCATCATTAGACACCCAGACTTGCCTCTGCCGCAGGTGGTTGCCGGTGTGCTTGCTCACGGGCTTGGGTTGCCTTTCTTGCAAGCCATACGTGCCGTTTCCTATGGCTGCGGTGAATCCATGTGAAAAATGGGTATCTGAAGAGAGGGGGAGGAAGGAGTTTGATTGGCTGAGAACCCCTCACTAATTTATTTGGGGGTTTTGTTGGTGGTTTTTTTAATAAGTTGCTTAATTGCAGAAAATTGGATCTCCACAGAAAGATCCGATTTGACCTTCATTTTGCCTTCATTCTCCCCGCTCCTTCCCAAATATTTGGGGACTTCTTTAAGGCCCTCATGGCTCCTGCTGAACTTTAATTGTCTCTGTGGTAGCATGTTAAAGGTTGGCCTGATTTTTTATAACCCAGCAGTAGTCTCAGGTGGCCAGGCTGCTCTAAAAAGGCTTTTTGCCTTGCAGTCTCTTCCTACCTACCGTTCCTTGCAAATGATTCCCTTTTCCTTTTTAAGACGAAACCAAGTTAAAACTGTGGAATATCACCAACAAGAATGTGCTGCACCTTCCCACCATCTTCCATCATTTGCCACATTTGCTGTCAAAGGAGAACAGTCTGCAGCCAGCCGTGCATGTGGGACAGGGGCGCACTGGAGGTAAATGGGAATTAGTGCTGCTTCTGGTGCTCTCCCTCACCTTAGTGCCTGTCCCTCCCCTTTCCTCTGGGCCTGGCTGTGGTATGGAGATGAGCAGGACTGGAGGAATGGCTGCATGCATCATGCAAGCTTCCTTGGTGTCGTGGCACGTGGGGTGGGTGAGCCATGCGGCATCTGCGAGTCTCTGGGGGAATGCTGTCTGCTCTTGACTGGCACTAAAATGTTCTTGATGCTTCTGCTGGATGGTTTTTGCTGCTTTCCATCTCCAGAGTGCTCTAGACTTTGCCTGGAAGGTGGTCAGATGAAAGCACAGTTTGCAGGGTGCTTCATGGATGCTCTATCCAGTCTTAGGGGACAAATCCCAACTGGAGTGGGACTTTGGGTGCTAGATGATTCCCTTCCCGCTCCCAAATCCCAACCCAAAGGCAAAAACCTGGTGCCTCTGGCCATGGAAAGGGTTTGGAGAGCAAGTGTGGTCTTGAAGCTGGTGCTCATAGGCTGAAAAGGCCCTTAGGAGAGAGAGGTTTTTGGGTGTTTCCTTGGACATCAGTCTTTCAAGGAGAAAAGGAAGAGTCTATGTGCCTGGCACACTGGAGTAATGCTGGTTAGCACTGGGCTGGGGGACAGGAGTATGGGACCCTTGTGTAGCCCAGGAACCCACCAGCCTGCCAATCTCCACTGGTTTGTAAAGATGGAGCGTGCCATGGAGCAGATGAATCATGAGGCGGTCATGGGAGCAGAGCAAAGTGTCTTGTCCCAGCACACCCCCCTCTCTAAAATCTCTCCTTGGCCCTGGGCAGTGTCCGTGGTGATGGGTATCCCCAGCGTGAAGCGGGAGGTTCATTCCTACCTCACCGATACCCTCAACTCCCTCATCTCCGAGCTCACTCAGCAGGAGAAGGAGGACTCCGTCATCGTCGTCCTCATCGCTGAGGTAAGACAGAGCTTTGCCTGTTCATCCCATTTCCCTGTTTACCCTCTTTCCCTGGCCCCCATCCCACTGCCAAACTCCGTGCCAAACAGGATGGCAGCCCAACTCTGCCGCTCCCCGGGGCGGATGAGCCCAGCCTTGGGCTGCTGTCCAACCAGGAGCATGGGGTGCTGCCCCAAGTGGAGCACTGGTTGGGATGGGGAGGGTTGGGATGTGAGTGGGCAAACCCAAGCAGCTGCCTGTCTGTTTACCTCTCTGGTCTAAGTGGTGATGGCTCTTGCAGGGTCTCTGAGTGGTTGGTCCCAGCCTGTGCTGGAGCAGCCCCATGGTCACAGCTGGGGCAGCTCTCAGACCTGCTCCTGAAGCAGTTTGGTTGCTCCACGTACCTGCAAGACAGCACTAACCCCCTCTCCAAGAGCCCGCTGATTTGGGACTGGGCCTGATACGATGCCTCAGCTAACTGGTGGTGTCTGGAGCCCAGAATCAGTTGCTGAATCCAGGGGCTAAAAAGCCTTGATACATTAATCCACAAGAGCTGCTTTTATCTGTGGGTTTAGATGGTTATTTTTCTCTATGGCTTTCCCCTCAGGATTATTTTCTTGAGCTTGAAGTGCATTTGTCTTAATTTCTAGAAATCCGGTGAGAAAGATAAACCTCAGTGGTGTGTTACTGGGAGCAGAACAAAGATAAATGTCTGGGTTTGCTGCCTGTTTACCCATAATCTGATGTTTTGAGTAGCATGTGGCACTGGGTCTGTGGCTGTTGTTTCGTACAAGGTGTGCACAGATGGGTGTAGCCCGCCCAGGACAAGGTTTGGTCCTGGATGCTGTTGCCCTTTGGGCCAGAACAGGTTTGATGACTGTTTTCACAGTGGGTGAGTTAAAGCATTGAAGGGTTTTACTCAACTTCACTTGTTTAGGACTGTGGTGTTTTTAGCTGACCTGCTGACAGGGTGCACGCTATGATGGCAGCACCTGACTTTCTGAGGTACCTGTGACAAGGGAAGTGAACAATTCACAGAATCCCAGGAGTTGGAAGGGATCTCAAAAGATCATTCAGTCCAACCCCCCTGCAGGATCACTGAGATTAAACCACACAGGAATGTGTCCAAATTGGTCTGGAAAGTCTCCAGAGAAAGAGAGTCCACAACCTCTCTGGGCAGCCTGTCCCAGGGCTCCATCATCCTCACAGGGAAAGAGTTTCTCCTTATACTCACATGGAACTTTCTATGTTCCAGCTTGGACCTGTTGCCCCTTGTCCTGTCCCTGGCCACCACTGAGAAGAGCCTGGCTCCATCCTCCTGACACTCACCCTTGACATATTTATAAACATTAATGAGGTCACCCCTCAGTTTCCTCCAAGCTAAAGAGACCCTGCTCCCCCAGCCTGTCCTCTTAAGGATGTTAGCAAAGGGTGTTAGCAAAGCCTTTCTCCTTGGCGTTGCTTGTCAGGGCTCCTGGAGCACGGGATGAGCAGAGGGAGTGGTATGAACCTGGAGTGGGCTCTGGGTAGTTTGGAGACTCAGGACAACAAGTGGAGGAACTGAATGGCCTTTCTGGGATGGGGACTTATTGCTAACCACCATGGGTGACACCCATGGTGGATGGACTGCTGGGGAGGGCTGGCAGAGGGGAGCCCTGGGACAAGCCATCCATCTCAGCTGTTGTCATCCTGCTGTTTTGGTGGCAGCCAGGCTGTGTGTTTGCTCCCAAAGCCAGGAGCATCTTTCCTGCCTTTGTTTTTCCCGTTGCTGTTTTCTTGGCAGCGCCGGCATAAGATGTCAGCCCAGCTCCGGGATCCTGAGCCTTGTTTGGGAGAGGGACCTTTTTCCTCTCGAGAAAACCCTCCCCTTGTCACCGTTCCAGTGTGGAAGTGCTGTCCTCAGCTTGTGACATACATCCCTGGTGTCTCACTCCCCACCTCCGCCCGGCGCCAAGCGCAGCAGCAGCTGGTCCCAGCGTCTGCGATGCTGCGTCTGCAGATCCGCCTGGGACACGCGGTCCTGTGACCCGTTCAGCCTCCCAAAACAATACCCCCACCAGGAAACAGGCACAGGTTTTTTGCTCCTGGGTCTCCTGCCCTTTATTCTTGGATTTTCTTTTCCTGGTCACTGTGCAGATGGTTTCTGTCCAGTGCCTGTCCCTGTGTTTGCACTTATCTCGCCCGCGGATAGCGGCGTGCGGTGCTGCTGACCTTTGCCTCCCAACTGTTACTGGTTGCCAGGTTAATTGTGGGAACAAACTGTTGTTTTAGGAAGGAAAAAAAAAAAACCAACATCAAAATGAACCTGAAATGAAAAATGTGCACTTATAAGTAGACCCCTCTTTTTCCACAGAATGGGTGGAGACCCTTTTCTGCCAAGACTGTTTGCTGGGAGCCAGCCTGTATAGGGAAAAACATAAACAGCCCAGGAGTTAACAGTTTGTACAAACGCTGGATGAAGTGCCAGGAGAGCACATGGGGAAGATGTGCAGTCCTTCGGGGTGGGTTTTGGAGGGCGATGCCTTTAGCTAACACTGCCCACAAAGGAGGGCTCACAGGGGACCATCAGTGTGGGAGGGCAGTTAAGGGACAAAAGGGGACGTGAAGATGGTGCAGAGATGCTGACAGTACCCCTGGGGCGTGTTGGAGGGGGTTTCTGAGCCACAGGGGTGCAGCCTGAGGCAGAAAGCTCTAACTGTGCTTATCTTTTGTTTTCAGACGGATCCGCAGTACACAGCCGGAGTGGCAGAAAACATTAAAAACTTGTAAGCACTTCCCACTGACTACAGCAGTACGGTGTGTGCCTGTAGAGAGGCCAGGGAACAGCTCCATGACGGAGAAAAGACATCCTTGTGTGCTTCCCTTTTGGGTTTTTCTGTTGTTTGGTTTGGAGTTTTGTTTCTGTTATTAAACTCTGGGCTGGTTTTGCTATTGCCGCTTCTACTTTCTGCTTGTCCTGAAACCCTCCCCGTCCGTAGCTTCCACCAGGCTGCTTTGTGCGCACAGCACGTCACGCAGGCGGTCGTGCTGCTTCGTTTTGCTCTCTGTCCTGTGGCATTGCGAGGATTATTTCAAATTTCCAGTGATCCTGGCAATTGTTTCCACGTCTAGTGCAGCCCTCTACCTGCTCTGCGGCGTCAGAGCAACTGGGCAGCGTGGTGAGCACACCCCAACGCTCCTGCCTTATCTTGCTTTTAAAATCCATCATCCATTTTCCTCCCCACTCCAGCCTGTTTGTTTTTTTTTTTTTTTTCCCTTGTTCTAGGCACTAGTTACATTTGTCTCTCACACTAGCTGCTATTTATGTCCCAGAGCCTTAGTGGCTTTTGCAGCTTTGTCTGTGGCTGTTTAGGCAGAAACCGGTGATGGATTATTAACCATGAGCCGGTCCAGGCGTTAGGAGCACCAGAGCTTGGAGGGAAAAGAAAAAGGTGGCGAGAGAAGAGGCTGTGACTCCCGTCCGGCTCCTGTTTCCAAAGGATCGCAGTCGCCGTAAGAGGGAGATGCGAAAGGGCAGCACATCCTCCCGGCACCCCGCATCCCCGAGCCAATGATGGGAGAGGGGCTGGGACGTCTGCGGGGAGGGTTGTGTTCCCGGGCACTTGCAGAAGAGCTGAAACAGAGCCCTCCATCTTGCTGTGCTGGAGCTGGCAGAGCTCCCCTCCTTCTGCCCGCTGGCAGGAGGACGCACTTATCGAGGGATAATGGACTGATTGTCCGGTGGATCCTGATGAAATCACTGGGTGCTGCTGCAGTGAGTGTTTCTGCATAGAAGGCCTGAAACTTTAATTGACTTAATGATTTGATTTCTCACCGTCCCCCTCGCCAGTGCCTCCCGCCCTTCCCTGATTCACTGAAATTATTTTGTCTTCCAAATTAAATTGAGGTGGTGTGGGGCCAGGGCAGGCTGAGCTCATAGCGCAGGAGGTTGCTGCTTCGGTACAGGTTTTGTCAGCTGAATGAGAAGCTTCTGTTTCACTGCTGCCCGAGGAAGGGAGGGCTTGGAAATGTTAGCTGAAAAATCTCCCCAGTCCCAAGGAGGGAAAGAAGGAGAAGCAAAATTAGTGAGAAGTTTTCGGCATTCTTGTTGCTTTGTCTCCCTCTGCCCCATCTCCTTTCCTCCTGGCTCTGCACAAACAAAGGAAATCAACCTTGGACCAAATGTTCTCGAAAAGGCAGCGTTAAAAGAGTTATTTTTCCCGCTTATCTCTCGCAGTTACAGTAATCTCTGGGTATTGCTTGCAAGGCTGTTGTTGTAGGTGCATATTTTTCAGATGGGTGACATTTTTTTTCTGTTTGAGATTGACTCTTTGAAGGCTTCTTAACTGTATTATAGGAAAAAATAGATGTTGATTTTATCAGCATAAAGCAACTAGGTGGAATTCCTGCTGGCTGTCCTAACTACAGCACAGCAATGCTTTAAGTGACTTATCAGAAATGCATAACATAATCTCTGCAAAATGACTTTTAATTACTGATGCATTTGGAAAATCTCTAAATGCCAGTATTGCCAGCAAGTCCTTTCTTTGGTGTGTCAGCCTGCAGGTCCATTTAATCCTGTGGAGAGTACGTGGTGCTCACAGCTGGTCTTTAAAGCTGACCTGGGGGAGGGAGGAGGGATGCTGTCGGGGGTGAGCCCGTGAACATGGGGCTATTAGAGAAGTTTTGGGGAGAGAGAAGCTTTAAAGCTCCATGGCAGCCCCTGCCCATGTCTTTTGGTGAGGCCTGCAAGTGCAGTAGCTGCTGGGGAAGTTTTATCTCAGAGGCTGTGTTTCTTGTTTGATTCTGCAGCTCGGTGTTTGCCCAGCGATTTGGTCTTTGAAGTGGTGCGTCAGACGTGGAGGTATTTGTTTACTGCTGCTTTTCTCCCTCAGGTTCCCGAAGGAAATACACTCAGGTCTCCTGGAGGTAATTTCCCCGTCTCCACATTTCTATCCTGATTTCTCACACCTCCGGGAATCCTTTGGGGACCCCAAGGAAAGAGTCAGGTAAGAATCAACGAGCTTAAAAACAAACATGCTCTGGATTAAGTAACTGCAGCAGGGAAAACTCTTCAGCAGGGCCCTTAAACTCACACAAGAGCTGGAAGGACGTGGTGGGGATGGGTGTGAGCTGGTGCCAGCTCTGCAGGGCTGGCCTTGGCTGCAGTGTTTTCATCACCAAGCAAGGGGGGTGATTTTAACCCAGATGATGTTCATTTTGGAAGTCCCTCACTTTCCCATTAACTCTTAGCTGACCACCTTGAAACCACAAGGGAGAGGCCATATGCCATCCCCTCTTTCAAGCTGTGACACCTTCACACCTCAAACCCAACTTCGAAGGCTCCCCGGAGCAGCCCGGTATCCCAGGGCAGAGATTGGCGCTCCCATTGTGTTTGTCTTTTGCAGGTGGAGGACAAAGCAGAACCTTGACTATTGCTTTTTAATGATGTATGCCCAGTCCAAAGGCATATATTACGTGCAGGTGGGTTTGGTGCCAGGGGAGAGAGGGGTGGTGGGTGTTCCTGTGAGTTCACTGTGGCTCATACCCAGCTGGGAGAGGGCAAAGACCATATCCAGTTGTGTGATGCAGCAGGGTGGGAGTGGGTTTTAACCAGATAGGTTCAAAAGGTAGGTTTCCAAGATGCTTGGAGACCTCCTGCCTAGGGAGGGCAGGAATCCTTGTTTCAGCTACCTGTTAGATTGGGTGAGAAAAAAATGTGCTTGGAGCATCTTCCAGAATAAACTAGGTCTGTGCCAAGGCTTTTCTCCAGTCTAAGCCGTGACTGCTCCGCGCAGAGAGGCTCTTCCTGGAACCTGGATGGGTGATTGGCACTGAGTGTCCTTTCCTCTTGCAGCTGGAGGATGATATCGTGGCCAAACCAAACTATCTCAGCACGATGAAGAACTTTGCCTTGCAGCAGCCCTCCGAGGAGTGGATGATCCTGGAGTTTTCTCAGCTGGGGTTTATCGGTAATGTTCTCCCCTGCTCACCCCAGGCCATCACGGGTACAAGCGCCTCCTGGTTCTTGCAAGCTCTTATGCTCTTGGTCCAACAAGCTCTCCCCAGAAGATGGTAAAATACTTGGACTCGGTCCCTCCCTGTTTTTGCAGTGACTGCTGTGTTTGCACAGGGGAGAAGGATCCTCACAGCTGGTACTGCTGATACTCCACTTGTAATAAAAATAAACCTGGTCGGTGGCCCAGCCGAGAGCCAAACGGCTTAGACGTGACCAGTAGCTTTTAGACTGGATGGGATCTGGAGTTGCCTAAGAGTGAGCAAAAGGAAGTTTACATCAGCACAGAACTATTTTGGGAACGGCAGTGCATGGTTGCAGTAGAAGCTTGATCTGTTATTTTGGATACTGGTTTGACTGGCTAAAAACTTGTCATGTTTTTGGGGCAGGAAATGGTTTGTCCTGCAGCTGGCTGAGTGTTTTTCATCCTTGTTTCTCCCAGCTGAATGGAAGAGTTTTAGACCTTTCGATACTGTAGTGACCTGTGAGACACTAATGCTTTCTAATTCTGCAGTGAATATTAAATCCAGATCTGTATTAGCAGTGCCAGCAGTTCTGGTACATAAAACAGAGCTTCTTGCTATTCCCTTTATGTAGATGGACATGTCCAACCTTCACAGCCCCGTCTCCCAAGTTTGTTTTTCCAGCTCTGGTTCCAGACCATCTCATACTGTAGCTGTCCCCTCCTCTCTCTTTGTTTGTGCTGTAGGAAAAATGTTCAAGTCCCTGGATCTGAGCTTGATTGTGGAGTTCATCCTGATGTTCTATAAGGACAAACCCATTGACTGGCTGCTGGATCACATCCTTTGGGTGAAAGTCTGCAACCCTGAGAAAGATGCAGTACGTAAACAACCTCTTGAAGGGAAACCTTCCGCTGGGTGTGGGAAAATGTACTCTTGGTCTCTTGTCTCCAGAGGATCTTTTCCTGTGAGCTGTGGTGCTAACTGACTTTGCACCGAACTGTGCCACAGGGTGTCCTTGCTGATTGCATAAGCAGAGACCTGAGAGTTCAGGCTTTTGTAGTCTGCAGCTGCCAGAAAAAGCATTATTTCTGCATCTAAGCACTAACAGGGTATTTCTCCTCCAGTCCTCGAGGAGAGTCGCTGTTCCCCATTCTCCTGTGGTGTTTTTCATTCCAATGTGCTTCTCTCCCTGAAGCCCTTCCCCTCTCACTGACTCTAACCCTAGCATAACCCCTTGGCTCTGGGCTCGTGTGCCATGCCTGCCTGGGGCACACATGCAGCCTGCCCAGAGACCTCACCTCAGATGACCCACGAGCAAGCCCGCTGCGTGTAGCGTGCCCAAACGAAGCCAGGGAACTCAAAGCTCTTCTCAGGGTTTCTGGGGGTAGGGGTGCAGATGTGAAATGGGCTCTGTTTCCATGCTGCCACCTCGTTTATGGAGCCCTGTCTGCACGAAGCCCTGCAGACAGCAGCACAGAGGCCTCCATGCCCTGCAGAGGTTGTGCTTCAGCTCCCATCGGTAGCAGCAGCAGCGAGGGGCTAAAATGAGTGGGAAGGACAGGGGAGGAGTGTGTGTGACAGCAAATGGAAGATGAGCTCACCACCAGATACTCTCCTGACTCCTCTCTGAACATACTGTATTTACTCATACGTGTGTTCACCCTCTTCCCCCGGCGGAGAATGAGCAGAATGAGGCCTCGTGCAGAGCTTGCAGCCAGTTGCTCAGGACAGACCTCACAGCCACGACTACTTTGGGGTGGCAAATGCCAGAGCACATGGTCACTGAGGATAAATACTGTATTTATTGGCTGAGCCCCTCAGGGCTCTGCAGAATTAGGGCAAGGATGTGGTTTCTTTTGGCCTAGTCCCTGGCAGAGGTTGTGAGGTCAGCTCCAGTCCACCATGTGCAGCAGGACCAGTCTCAGATGATGTCCACCGTGTCCTCCCAGCAGGTCAGACCAGGTGCTCAGGTGTGATGGAGCAGTCCCCAGACCCGCTGGGCAGCCCCCAGCATCCTCACAGCCATGGGTGAAGCTGTGGTGGCGGGATGCTGGGACAGAGCTGGGAATGATGCTGCCGTCTCTGCCCTCCACCCCTTCAAAATCTTGAGCATTGATTAAATGCAGATCCTGCACAGAGGGATCATCTTCTCCTCAGCTCCTCTTTTCCTACCTGTCTGAGCCAAGGTTTTCCCAGGGGAAACTGCAAACCTCTTAAATGTGTTGCCTTTTTAAAAATTAACCTACTTTCCGTGTGGATTTCTGGCTCCTTTCCCCCACTGTTTGCATGATTAACTCTGCACAGCGCCCTTTCAAACACGACTTTCCCTTGTAAATCCCAACTGTGCAGAATCAAATTGGTAGCAGGGAGGATTTGTCTTTTTGATTGAAAGTTTGTTTGACCTGAGCTTTCGGTAAGTGCTTTTTCCTGCTCTGGATATAGTCAGCTCTTTCTTTTTTTTTAACTAATTTTAGATTTACCTGTGTGAAAGGATGACCTTCTTACCACCAACTGAGCTATTCCCCCTCCTGGCTTGACTGAGACAACACTGCTTTCAGCTTATGCTTCTTTAGAGAAGGGGAAAAGGGGAGAAAGAGAAATCAGGAGATGCTGCAGCCCCCTCTGGTCCCCTTCTTCCTCCTCTCCCCATCCAGAGTGAGCTCAGACCTGCTGGGGTTGCTGGCAGTGAGTAGGGTCTCTCCCATTAGCGTGGATAGTTTTAATTTTCTAATGTAACACGAGCTGGATTAGGGGATTATCTCCTCTGCAGTTTGCAGGGGTCATGCCTGGAATTTCCCAGCTCCAGGCAGGGTGGCAGTGGTCTGTGTGGGCAGCCTGTGGTGGGGGGCTCGGTGAGGATGACTTTCCCTGCTGCACCCTGCCCGGTGCCAGGCAGGCGGTGACGCGGTGCCCAGCAGCAGGATTTCTGCCAGGGTTGCTCTTGGGTGGGAGGTTGTGAGAGCTGCTGGTGGCAGGGGCGTGTGTTTCTGTTCTTGGAAAAAGCAAAATTTGGGAAACAAATTTAAAAAAAAAAAAAATTCCTCTCCTGTTGGTTTTTAACCCTGTATTTTTGTCCCGCTCCCCCAAACTGAGAGAAATTACCTTTTTTTTATTTTAAATGTGAGTTCTTGTCTCTACACTCTCAGTGGTTTTCCCCTTTGTCCTTTAGTTCTTCTCTGTTGTGTCTCTCCTTCCACCCCATGGAAAATCACTGCCTGGATGGGAGCTGCATCTCCGAGTTTATTTACATGGTGGGATGGGTGTGAAACTGTCAAGCAGCGCAGACAGTGGCACGTGCCATCCATCTGCCTGACAAAATCTGCCAACAAACCCAGAACTCTGCCTGGCTGAAAAGAGCCCACGTTTGCTACCTGTTTGCTGAGGCTCTGAATCATCCCAGGACTTACTGTTCCTTCAGACATCTGCGAGCCCAAGCTGGGAGCTGTAGGAAGAAGGTTCTCCTGAGGAAACAGAATTAGCTGACAGCACCCAGGGGAGTTTTGTTCAGCAGGCACTAAGGTGTGCTTGGCAAGGAGACATTTGATGGTTTTAAACTAGGAAAGGGGAGATTTAGGTTGGATATTAGGAAAAAATTCTTCAGTATGAGCGTGGTGGAGCACTGGAACAGGTTGCTCAGAGAGGTGGTGGAGGCTCCATCCCTGGAGACATTCAAGGTCAGGCTTGATGGGGCTCTGAGCAACCTGGTCTAGTGACGATGTCCCTGCTCACTGCAGGGGGTTGGGCTAGATGGCCTTTAAAGTTCCCTCCCAACCCCTTCCATTCGGTGATTCTTAGGCTTGGGCACCCCAACTGCCCTGCAGAGCCCGCTGAGCCACTGTCTGAGAGTCCTGGTTGGTTTCTTCCAGAGTGCAGTTAAAAGCCCTCTTGCCAAATTAAAGCCAAAATAACACAGAAAGGCACCAAGATGTTTATTGCTCCTCATGCCCCTGTGTGTTCCTCGTGGGGCACAGTTGACTGCAGAGCTTTGAGTGTGGGGCACTGTGGGGTTGTCTTGTTTCAGAAACACTGCGACAGGCAGAAGGCAAACCTGAGGATCCGCTTCAAGCCCTCGCTCTTCCAGCACGTGGGAACCCACTCCTCCTTGGCTGGGAAGATACAGAAGCTGAAGGTGGGTTCCAGATGCCTGTCCAAGCCACAGCCAGCCTTTCTGCCAGGCCCACGGGAATGTGGGAACTGGCTGCTTTTGGGGTGGGGACATCAGTGACAGCAACTGGTGGGACGGTGGTCGCTGAGTTCCTCTGCAGAGGTTGTGTTTTATTCTGAATTATGGGGAACTCATGTAGCTCCTGCGTCTCAGAACAGCAGTGACATGTACCAAGGGTGACCACAAGCTTTTAAGCCTTGGTACTGGTCCTGGCTGCCCATCCTGAGGGCCAGACCGTGGCCTGGGCAACTGTTTTTGAAGCATCTACTGAAAAACCCCGGAGAGGTGACTCCTGGGTTGGTCTGGCTTCTTTCCCACCCTCTCATTCTTCCTGGGATTGCTGATAGGTGAACTAGAGCTTGCACTGTAAGACCTTACATTGTTTCCAAGTATTTAAACATCAGTAAACTTGGGCTTCCCACAGCTCTACGTGCAGGACCACAGACACACAGCCCTGGGCTGTGCTCAGCCCTCATCTGATCCAGTCTGTGTTGCAGTGTGGTTCCCAGCAGGCTGTGGAATCCTGTCACTTCATGGCATCACCAGCCTCCCAGCCACCTTCTCCCCAGGTGTCAGGACTGTTTGCAGAACTCCTGGGGCAGAGATGCTCATTTGGGGGGGTGCTTGGGTGATGCAGGCCTCTTTGGTGCTGATCAGAGAGCAGAGCAGCGGTGCTTCTCTGCGCTGCCTCGCCTGAAGTTGTGTCCTCCTGGGATCCAGACACACATTGCTCACTCTGGTGCCTTCCCCACGTCACTTCCATCCCTTATCCTTCCCTGCTGTGCAAGTTGAGTGCTGTCAGTTCTCAGTACCTCGTTGGGAACCTTGTTCCTCACAACCAAGAGCAGCTCATGACCCTTTTCTGCCCTTTTGCTCTGTGCCCACCAAGGACAAGGACTTTGGCAAACAGGCCCTGCGGAAAGAGCACGTCAACCCTCCTGCAGAGGTGAGCACCAGCCTGAAAACCTACCAGCACTTCACCTTGGAGAAGGCTTACCTGCGGGAGGACTTCTTCTGGGCTTTCACTCCCACTGCTGGAGACTTCATCAGATTCAGATTCTTCAAACCACTCCGCATCGAAAGGCCAGTGCTTGGGGGGCATCAGCAGTGGGGTGTGGGGGGTAACTTGGAGTATGCAGAGACAGTTTCCTTTTGCTCTTCTGGTTCATGTTGAAGGTATTGCCCTTCTCCTGCTTGGCAGCCCAGCAGGGTGTGGTGCTCTTCCAGGGGGAGGATAACTTGACCTTTTTCTTGGTGGGGCCATGTTTGCCAGAGCCCTTTGCTGTGAGAAATCCATGTTTTATCTACTCTGGTGCAGGTGGTCTCCTTCCACCCCATGTATCCCTGGGCTTTTTGGGAAGATGACTTTCAGCTGGAGCTGTGGGATGGTTCAGCTGGGGTGAAAGCCATCATGACCTCCCCCTGGCTCAGTGTTGGTTTCCATGGCTTTGGTCTCTGTCACAGGTTCTTCTTCCGCAGCGGGAACATCGAGCACCCCGAAGACAAACTCTTCAATACGACTGTGGAGGTTCTGCCGTTTGACGTAAGTGTTTTGTTGAGAATTGAGATGGGGGTGTAGTGGGAAGCAAAAGAGGTTTGAGAGAAAGGAACTGCTTAAAGCCATCAGAAAGATCTTTAGAAGCCTCAAGTGCCTTTGAGAGGTGCTGGCTGGGAATCAGGGTGTCAGGCCTGGTGTGGTACCACCATGGGAGCTGGGTGCTGTCCTGAGCAGTTGCTGTGGAGCCATCTGTGCCTGCAGGGAGGATGCTCACATGGATGGCAAGGCTGCAGAGATGGGCTGGAGCCAGGGTGGTGCAGTGGAAGCAGCAGCATGAGGGCAGCGAATGGCCTCTAGTTTTAGGACACAAGGGTGTCCCAAACAGGGTGCCAGGCGAAGGGACGAGATGCCAGGAGCTGCTGGCAAGGACAGCTGTGGGGTTACTGCTGTTCCTTGAGACTTTTGGGTGGCTCTTATGATTGGCCTTATCTAGAGCAGCTCTCCTTCCCACAGAGCCTGCAGTCGGATAAGGAAGCGTTGCAGGAGGGAAGAGGCACAGCCTTCAGATACCGCAGGACACCAGATGGCTACATCCAGATAGGTACAGCAGGGTGTGGGGTGGTAAACTGCCCATTAAAATTGATAACATGACCCATGTCCTCACCTTCAAGAAAACCGAGACCCTTTAGTGCTGTTTGCTGTTTCCAGTCCTGTGTTTCTGCTTTCCCAGCTCAGAGCTGGACCAGACCGTTCAGATTACCCATTTGTCTATCCTGGTCTTTAAACCTCCATGGTGGGGGACGTCCCACGCCCCCACCGCAGCCTGTCTGCACACTCCACTCCCAGCTTGGACTTTGTCTCCTGAACTGAGCTTGGTCTAGTGCTTGTCCTGCCCTTGTACAAGAAAAACTGATGCAGCCTACAGGGAGCCGCTGGCACATGGAAAAACCCCCGTCTCCCTGATAAGAGTTCTTTTTTTTTTCTAACTAGACAAAATATAAGAAAAAAATCTCTAGCACACAAAGCTTTGTGCCTTTTTTTGGCTTTATGTTTTGTCTTTCCTATTTGGCTGGTTTCTCCAAGTTGCATTTAAAAAAAAATAAAAACCCAAAACCAAACCAAAACCCATCACACCTAAAAGAGGGACAGTGCAACAGGCTGAGCATGTGCAAGTGCTGTGGCTGTAAGACACCTCCATGGCGTGGGTCCCGATCCGATGCTTGTGTCTCGCTCCAGGACAGTGTGGCTGTGGGGCTGCTTTGCCCCCCGCTGCACAGCAGGGCTGGGTGCTCACTTCCCCTCAGTGTAGTGTTTCACACTGCTTTGACATCCACGCTGCTGGTTTCCAGCCTGTCCCTCACGTGTCGGGGAGCTGTGGGCTGCCATGGCCACTCCTGGTTCTCTAGGTGGGGGTGGGGGTTGTGTGGCTGCTAGGGGACAGTCCCATCACCTGTGTGCTCTCCCCACCAGGCTCCTTCTCCAAGGGTGTCGCGGAAGGCGAGGTGGACCCATCCTTCGGGCCGCTGGAGGCCGTCAGGCTGTCCATCCAGACCGACTCACCAGTGTGGATCATCCTGAGCGAGGTGAGCTGGGCCGCCGCAGTGGGACGGTCCCGCCCGGCGCATGGCTTGGGGCCACCTCCCCTCTGATCCCGGCCCTCTCTCCTTTCAGATTTTTATCAAAAAAGCCGAGTGACACGGGCGTGAGGAAGGGTGGACACGCGTGGATCCCCGGTTCTGCTCCCTCCCTTCCCGCTCCCTCCTCCCCGCGGCGCCTCGCCCGGGCTTGAGGACAGCCACGCCGGCCAGGCGCAGGCCCGGGACGGGCCACGGCAAACCAGCTGCCGAGCTGGCACCACCATCCTCCGCCAGTGCCACGGGGCCAGGCCGTCGTCGCCTCTGGAAGACGAGCACAAAGCAAGCGCCCGTATCCCCTCGCAGAGGGCTGGCTGTGCCCCCCAGACAAGGCTCGGGCGCTGACTCGGCCCCTCACGGGCACACAACTGCCATGAGTTGCCCCTCGGGCAGCACCGACACGGGGCAGGTTGGGGTCGGGATGAGCTTTAACAAGCGTGAGGACTAAAAGCACCTTCAGCCCAGGACAGGGCAATCGCTGGCTGGATCTGGGGACAGAGTGGGGGGCTTGGGCACGGTGAGTCCTGTTGGCTGACCCTGCAGGGATGGAGCCGGCCACGGGCCGAGGTCAGCCTTGCCTTCTCCCAGGCAATGGCTCTGGCCACAGCTGAGGATTAAGCGAGGGTGAAGGCTGACCCTCCTTTATCAGAGGAGGAACGAATCCGAAGGGGTTGGACCTGTGACTATGGCAGGGAAAACAAAGCAAACACAAAACCCAAGCCACACTGTGCCTGCCAGCATTGAACACAGCCCCTTAACTTACAGTGAAGGCTCCAGTGTCTTCATGCCTTGAGGTTGAGTGCAGAAACCATCTTTTTAAATAACTATTTCAGTTATTGATTGGTGTGAATTTTTTGGGGGGAAGACAAGCAGAAGTAGCCCAATTCAAACATAGTAGGGATTAGTGTCAATCCCACTGTCTATTCAGCTATACACTGGAATGCATTATACTACTTTAATGTGCTGTATTTTTTATTATTGGATACATTTGATTTTTTCAAGTACATCTCTCTATAAATATATAAAATAATGTGCACTGTAATAAAAGCTAAATTTAAACCTTTGGTGCAGCGGTGAGAGTCACTCACAGCAGGGACATGTGTGTCCATGGTGTGCCCCAGGAGGGTGGGGAACCAACTGGAGCCCCTCCACCCAAAACACAGTGACTCCTCAGCACTCAAAAATACCCCATAATGGTTGCATCTCATGGCTTAAAGGGCTTTTCAAACCCAAACGGTTCTTTGATGCTGTGAAATGCCTGACACTCCCAAAGCATTGCTCACGCTGGGGACAAGCACTTAGAGCAGCCCAGTGGGAGACCAGGCTTCTTGCCCCAGCATCACATGAACCTTCTGCAGTTACTAGAAAAAGAAAGGCTGGTCCACATCAAGCACAGACATCAGCATTTGGACAGAAGTTGGGCTTTTTTTCCCAAAATCTATGTTTCAGACAAGCACATCCATCCAAACCCCCTTCAAGTTAGTTCTAATCACAGCAGCTTTTCTCCTGCCGCCCACCCCCTATCACTCAGACATTCTCACACCCAGTCCCCAAGCACCTTCGATGACCACAGGTGATTTCTACTGAGAAAAAGAATTTATTTTTTTGTGTGTCCATGGTGTGATCCTTCAACATAGATCATTCCAGCAGTAAGGAGTGACAACAGCATATGGGACAACCAGTGCTCCATGAGGCAGAGCCAAAGGCACTGGTGGTTTTGGAGCAGACAGGGCTGTGAAGCCTGTCAGCAGGGGCAGAGGCTGGGCAACATTTGCTTTCTGGAAGGGAAGTTCTCTCTGAGGAGCAGAGGTTTGCAAGCCATGGAGCACCAGCACCCACCTCCCTTCAAAGGTAAGCGCAGAGCTGGGGAGATACTCGGTCACCGACCATGCCATGAGACTCCATCCCTGCCACTGAGGGTGAGGTGGGTTTGGGAGAGCCAGGGCCCTGCTCACCAGGTGCTGAGCAGCTGTGCCAGCACTGCCATGCACGCAGAGGAGTGGGGCAGCAGGAAGTGTGCCAGGAGCCCGGCCACCGCCAGCCCCATCAGCAGCCAGAGCAGCTGGGCGCTGGCGTACAGCGGCCCCAACCTGTGTGGGGAGAGACACTGTCAGACACTGCCAGCCAACCCAGGGCTTGAAGCACGTCCCCATCATAGAATCATAGAATGATTAGGGTTGGAAGCAACTCCCAGAGGTCATCCAGTCCAACCCCCCTGCAAGA
>VXBZ01006790.1:225258-258324 GCA_013399135.1 Heliornis fulica
CTGGCAGAGCGCTAGAAGGTCTCCCCAGAGCCTCCTTTTCTCCAGGCTGAACAGCCCCAACTCTCTCAGCCTGTCCTTGTAGGAAAGGTGCTTCAGCCCCTTTATCATCTTTGTGGCCCTCCTCTGGACCCTCTCCAAATGGTACATGTCCTTCTTATGTTGGGGGTTCCAGAACTAGACACATCCTCCTCCAAGACTGCTGGGGAAGAGCCGGTGGGGCCACAAGCACATGGGGGCAGAAGGGGATGATGCAAACCTGCCATCAGTCCCACCCACAGGAAAGAAACCTGTCCTGGAGGGACACATCCTGCACTCAGCCTCCCGGGGTTGGTTTGGGGGTGCCCACAGCCCCAGCTGGGTACTAACCGTCCCTGAGCAGCCACGGCGTATCCCTGGAAGTACTTGAAGCGGGTGTAGAGGTACAGCAGCCCACACGCCGCAGCCACACCTGTGGAGGATATAGGGGAGCCACGTAGTGACGGGGCAGGGGGTCCCAGGGGATGTTAGGGGTCCCTGGACACTGCAGCCCAGCTCAGTCAGTCATGTCCTCACTTCCCCCTGCAGGAGGGGCATGGCCATGAGAACTAAACACAGAAGTCAGCTTTAAAAATGCAGTGGGAATTTAAATGGGTTTTCTTCCTTCCCTTTTTGCGAGGGATGAACTTCTCCGTCCCCCAAAGTTGCCCTGGGACTTGGGTTTGCTGCTCTTCCTTCCATAATCCTTCCTCCTGTCCTCCCCGTGGCGGCAGCCGCATCCCCTGCGCTCGCTGGGGAGGGGATGGATGGTGGCTGATGACTTGTTTGGGTTATGGTTTCTTGTTCTGATTTGGGTATCACGTTGCAGCTCTGCATCAGCTGCTGCCCCAGCGCCACACTTCAGCCTGACCTTATCTAAGAGAGGCAGGTCAGGAGGACGGCCAGGTTCTGGTGAAGGAGCGAGGGCTGCCAGTACCAAACCTCTCCTCTAGGCAGGAGGCCCCAGCAGCTCCGTGCAGGCTGGAGCTGGGATGCTCCTTGGTCCATCCAGCCAAAGGGGAATGTTGATTTCCCCCAGCAACAGCCTCACAGGTATAGGAAGGATGTGCCTGGATCATGGTGGGATTTAAATCAGGGGTTTGGTTGATTCAAATTGGGGTTTTTTGTGCATGTGGGTTGTGTTGGGGTTCCCCTCCCCACCCCTGCATTCTCCCTACCTTGATGAAAGAAGATTCCAGAGACCCAGAGGAGCGAGACGAAGATCGGGAAGTACTCTGAGCAATTTGCCCTGGTGAGAACCAGAGATGAGCATTAAAATCACATCCTTGAACGTCAGAGACCAGTGAAGTGAGACCAGAGCGGTGAACGCAGAGCGCAATGGGCTGAAAACAGGCGCTTCTGCACTGGGGACAAAGGGCCTTTCCTGTCACCAAGGACACCCAATATCTGTGTGTTAGAGAGGAGCAGCAGCCAAACAGCACCGGTGTTCACCTCACCCACATTCACACAGACCCCACAATGGCAAGCCATGGCCAAGACAGAGGTTTGGCTTTGCCAGACCCTCAGCAGGCTCCGTCCTTGGCCCCACGCGCAGAGCTGGTGTTCACAGACCCATAACACAGCTATGGCTGATGTGCTGCACAGGCAGAGGTTCCTCACCATTGCTGAAGGACCTTTCTCTTCCCATGGGTCAGTACAGCCCAGCTTTGGGTGTCACACACATCATGCTCCGAGAAGGAGCCTTCTCCCAGATCAAATTCAGCAGAAGGTGGCCAGACCTGCAGCCAGGTTTTCTTCCTTCCTTTTACTGACTGAGATACAGGAAAGGATGGCAAGAGCTGTGCTGTTGAAGACAGTGTTTTGTTTCTCAACTTTCCCTGTATTTTACCATTCCCTAGGCAATTTAGTCTTGAAAAATTTACCAAGCCTCAGGGAATGGAGCCATATTTGGAGCTGGAAAAAGTCTGAAGAACCTTACACTGCAAATAGAGTTTGTGTCTCAGCAAGGGAAGGCTGCCAGACTTCCACAAGTGAGTAATAAATCAATACATATCCTCCAACCCTCCTTTTTTTTTTTTTTAAGTATATCAAACCAAACTTTCCCTGTGGAAAAGGATTCAAATGGATAAGGAGGAGGAAGAAGCCCACAGTGAAGAAATACCTTCTCAAACCCAAGTTCTCTGAGGTCACCAGCTCTTACAGAACGTAGCAGAGGACTTCCCAGCACACTGCAGCCCACAGCTCCGTTAACACACGGCCTGGTATTTAATTAAAAGCCTGAGCAGCAGCTACCCAGCTTCCAAAGGCTGATGCCTCCCATGCTAGCTGGCCTTTCACTGCATCAGCAAAGGGCCAAAGCGGGTGTTTTTGTCACTCCACACATGTTTCCTGCACCTTGGCAAGGAAACGCGGCGGCTTTGTTCAGGATTTAGTGCCGCACTCAAACTACCTTTCAAACCAGCTCTGGCCAATTCTTTTCAATCACTTATAAAACAGCGTGGCTGAGATGAAAGGCAGAGTCTGGTGCTCACTGGGAGCTGGAGGGATCTGTGACCATTTCTAGTTTAGCTGCAGCATTGTGCTCTCCATAGGAACAGAGCAAAAAGAAACAGCCCTCAGCATGGGCCACAAGTGCCGACTTTCACAGCACAAGGGCTTAAAAAAAAAGGAAAAATAAAATCAAACATCCTCGTGGCTGGTTCTGCCAGCAAGGCCCCTCACTCAGTGCAACAGCAAAAAACTCACACACAAATATCGGATTATTAATATAGCTGCAGCTTCTCTCATAATTTGGAGCCAAGTTTAATGTTAAACTTAACTATTATAATGTGTTAATGCTCAGCACCTCTTGCATCCAGCCACTGATTTGTAACTCAGCTGCCTCTCACCATGCCAGAAAGGGTTATGGTGGATGGGCAGAAGCACTCCAGCCAGAGCACAGCTCTCTGAATCAGACCTCTGCGTGCAAAGCATTACCAGAAATAGTAAAATCTCATATCAGTAGCGATAAATGAAAACATGATTTCATTTAACATGAACAAAGGGTGACTTTGGTCCTTCCTGGTAGTGATGCTCAACTCAAATTCTATCTAGACAGAGTCACCACAAAAGAAGTCAAATCTTACTGAGCTCTGAAGATCCGCTCAAATTCCGGGTGACCGGTTGTCTCGGGAGGGGAGATCTTGTACTTCCGCCGGGCATAGATCACCTGCAGTGCGAAATAGGCTGGAAGAGAACAACACAGGAACAGGAACAGTCCAGCAGTGTTTGACTTAGCCAAGCTTTATCCAGCTTGGAGTCAAACAGGTGGTTAGAAGAAAAGGGGTGATAGGATCAGGGTTCATAGTCCAGGGCTGTCACACACAACCTGGGATAAATGCGCCATTTATTTTGTGCTTGTACTTTAATTTCAGATTTGGTTACCCCAGCAGAGCACGTGTGCCACAGACTTTGCATGGTCTCATGCCCAGCACACAGCAGCAGAGCCCTCAGTACTGCTCCTCAGCTGATGGAACAGGCCCTGGGCCTGCAGGAAGGTCAGCGACGCACACTCAAACCTTACCGAGCCCACACCCCGACACAGAATTATTCCTCCTTTTATAATCTTAGGATTTGTATTTGGAGTACAGGTGGAAATGATGTGTAACAGCTCCCACTCAGCAGGCATGGAGCTTTTGTGCCCCATGTCACAGAGCAGCATCCAAACAGGGAAGCATGGGGATATCATGACTAAATCAACTAGAGATGCTCAGAATCATGGGAACAGAAGGAAATGGGGACAGGGGTGATTATTTCTTCAACTTCATTCTTGCAGGGCAGCCCCAAGGCAGTTCAAGGAGCAGATGTGCTGCTCATGCCTTCTGCCTTGGGATCTGCTCCCTCGTTCCTCAGTACATTGGTGAGGGACGGGGGAGTCACCTGCTGAAAATTCATTAACATGAAGACTTGGGCTGTCACTATTAGACAGAAGTTGTTAGTCCCCTGGATGGTTGCTGGTTTATATGTAGGTGCACAGCTACAATGCTGCCTTTATTAAAAAGGAGTTTTCATAGAGGAGAAAACTCAATTATAAAAACAATTACTTTGGTGGCTCTGTCAGCATGCTGCTAATAAGTCCCTTGGATTAGCAAGGCCCTAACGTAGCAATGATTCCGGTGCCTTAAACAGAGAGACAAGGAGCCAGGCTGGAAGGATGGACTGCCTTGGGAATGGTCTCATTCTAACAGACAAGGCACAAGTAAAACAGCAGGAGAAGGGAAAGTAGGGACAGATGTTGCAGGATTAAAGACAAGATAGATCCACGTGTGCCTGCAGAAAAGCATTAGAACATATGCAGAAGAAAAGGGAATTAGAAATGTAAATAATCTGATGTATTACACAACATATTATCCATTTAAATACATAGACATTCATTTAGGAAAACATCTGTGCGTTCTAGCACCTTCCACAGCATGTGCAGGCAGCCAGCCCTAAACAAGAGGTGCTGGCAGAGAAAGGTGGGGAGGAACATGTGCACTTTTTACCCACAAATTGGTGCATTGCATGTTGATTGACTTGTTGCCTACAAGAAAGATGGGGAGAGGCTGTTCAGTAGGGCCTGTTGTGACAGGACAAGGGGTGATGGTTTCAAAATAGAGGGAGGGAGATTTAGATTGGATATTAGGAAAAAGTTCTTTCCTGTAAGAGTGGTGGAGCACTGGAACACGTTGCCCAGGGAGGTGGTGGATGCCCCTTCCCTGGAGACGTTCAAGGCCAGGTTGGATGAGGCCCTGAGCAACTTGATCTAGTTGGGGGTGTCCCTGCTTCTTGCAGGGGGGTTGGACTGGATGATCTCTGGGAGTCACTTCTAACCCTAATCATTCTATGATTCTATGATTACGGTCATCCTGCCCCTGAGGTCCAGCAGGATGCCACACAGCATCATCCCCTCCATGAGAGCAGAGCACCAGCTCTGCAGGGAATCACCACCGGCAACTCTGGGGAAAGCGATTATGAAGGTGTGACCCATCCTGTTACTGCCTCTTCATGTCACTTCTACACAACTAATTGATGTTCTGTGGGGACTCATCCCAGGCACTGCTCAAGAAACAGACTGAGCTGAGGTTACTGCATCCTGCGCAGTGCCGGCTCGTGACGGCCATGCGGGGCAACGGTCTTCACCCTGATTTGTGCCATCTCATCCTAATGCAGCATTCACATGGCTGACAGGCACCACAAGAATCGTTTCAGACCCAGCCTCCCCCTCAACTCTACACTTACCATCTTGTTTGTACATGGGGCAAATATTCAGACAAGTCCAGCAATGGATCTGTTGCACTTAGGGATGGAGACTCAACAAAAGAGCCACCCAAGAGGAGCCAGAGACTTGCAGACTGTGGTGAGCTGTCCTCCAAACTTGGTCTACGTGTGAAGCATGCAGAATCACTTCTCGAAACGTGTGAGGAAAGCCCCACACTGCACAAGTCTTCTCAGCACAGGCTTTTAGGGAAAAAGAGTTCAATCTACTCTGCAGAACCTTTCAAAGGAGGTTTTGTGGTTCAGGTCCCGCGGTCAAGCAGCTGCGTGGGTTCCCACATGGTTCCTAGAGGCTGAGCTCTTCCTGCACTTTGTTCCTGAGAGAAGCATCGGCCAGACCTTTGTTTCCTATTTGGTTATGTCCACAGTTATCAAACCATATTATAGCTGATAGCTGCCACATTTGAGGGAACCTGGCAAACAAACTGAGGACAGACAGTGACAGCACATAAGCTTTATTTCCTCTAAAGCCATTAAAATGGGGGGGTGGGGAGAATAACTATGGAGGCATTGTTCTGCTCTCTGCCACAGTGTTCAACACAGGGCAGGGACATGTATCCAGAGAGCACTCAGCTCCAAGCTTTCCTAAACTGAGCATAACTAAATGTGGAAGGTGAAAGTTACTTGAAAGAATGTAGAAGCCATGGGCTTCCAGAAAATTAATCAGAAAATACAAATCCACTAACACCGTACTAAGCTCAGACATTGAATTAAGTGTCCTGCACCAGGATGTGATGGCAGAGTATTTGTACACATAGTGCACGTCTGTGTGTCAGTGCTCTGCCTCCTCAGAATGAATCTGAGGTCTGTAACTCACCTTCTGAATGGTCTTTCAAAGTATCACAAGAGAAGCTGTTGCACAGCTCAGGATCAAAGTGGTGTTAGCACAAGTATTTCCTACTAGTAGAGAGAACAGAAGCAGGTAGTATTTTTAATTGCTCCTTGCCTTTCTATGCAGAGACCACCAAAACGAGGTTATTTCTGAGGTGTAAGGTAGATAAGAGGGTGCCAATGCTTGCTATTTATCTGCTGGCTTCACACCTAAATAGGGCTTGCATAGCATGGAAGTAAAACTCTGTCTGAAACTTAACAAACAAACCATCAAAGTCCTCACGAAACCAAGTATCTTTGAGACAAAAGGACTGCCTAGGGATCTGCTGCTGAGGGTTTCCCAATGAAAGAGCTGAGCAACTTTTCCATAACTCAGTTTCAAGTTCTCTTCATGTCTTTTCTTTACAGGCTAAACACTCCATCCATCCCCTTAGTTTATTAACAAAAAAAAAATCTTAAAAGTATCTTCCACCAGTAGTTGCAGGTATTTCTCTGTAAATTGTCTGAGGGGAAATTACTGATAATTCACAAGTCATGTATTCTGTTCTCCAAGCAGCATATTTGTGTTTTAATGAATGCTTACACTAAGGGATTTATCATCTGATGACTAAAAAAATGCATCAGGCTGCTCAGGGAGTCACATCCATCTGTAAGCAGAGCTGCGATAGCTCTGTGGTGAATTGATCCAGGAAGAAGAAACCCACTCAAAACCAACCAACCAAGAAACCACAAACCAACCTTCCTTTGTAGAAACGTGAAGTTTTTAACAAAATGGGGGCTGACGCGTTTTATGAGGGGAGGGGGGGAGCACCACCTTCTGAGACCCCCTTGGAACCCATGGCAGGAGGGTCTTCACCCTCAGGACCCAGAATAAAACACAAGAGGTAGATGGCTCAGTGTCTGCTTCCTAACTGGTCTAAACCAAACCCATCTATTTAAATTACGAGAAGTTGCCGAGTTTCTCTGAAGACTTGTGAGTCTATTTCTGACTAGCAGGACTTGCATTAGTTTCCAAATTACTGGGTGCTGTCAACTCATTCTGGCATCTCCCCCACTCAGCCTGGCTGTAGGAACTGAACACACAACAATACTGGTCACAAACAGACACAAGCGTACGTGATGCTCTTCTCCACGTTCATACGATGTATGTGTGCAGACTGACTTCTCCATCAGCCTATTTATTACCCTGCCTTTCTTCTGGCTTCCTCCAGCCACTCCAAGTTACAAACCACCTGCCAGACTTGAAGCACAGAAAAGGTTTCAAAGATATTTGATTAAGTTTCATTAAGTTTGATTTTTTTTTAAGTTTCAAAGTAAAACTTGAATTTCATTTCCTCCTAGGATGCTGGCTTTGAGGTTTGCAAAACATTTCAGTCTCTCTAAAACAATGAACCTCCCCAGATGCGACACTTCCACCGTGAACGGCCAAACATCTCACCACATGGAAAACGGCAACTTTCACTCCCTGCAACATACAGGCACCAAGTTCCACCAAGTTCAGTGTAATTAAACACTGGCTAGCAAGAGATCAATGACATTTACCTTGCTCCAGGACTCCCAAAACCGTGACAGTGGCCAGCAGGTCTATCTGATTCCTCATGGTGCTGACCAGGAACCAAACCCCGAGCCAGGTGCGATGAGCAGGGCTGCTCCTCACCCACTAGAGCAGGCTCTACACCAGAGCCCTCACCACTGCCAGCAACACGTGTTTCCTCCAGCACAAATTAACTCTCCCCATGCCATCCAATTTTCCAAAGCAGCCAGCCATCAGAAAACATCTATTCCAGACAAAAGCCTTTTGCTGAAATATGTGACAGCAAAAGTTTTGCGTGCACAAACCGTGAAATTCTTGCAGTTGTATTTAGGGATTTTGTAGGCTTTGAATTACACAATGCTGGAGAGTGAAAGATGATGGGATTTTTTTCCCCAGCCCTTTTATTGCTAGTTTTTATCAGCTCTAAAGCACCTAAATTAAGTGTGAGGCTGTAAAAAATTATTAACATGATTACCAAATTAATGACTTGACCTCTTGCTCTTATTCCAAGTAGTGGACTTGGCCATACAAAAGATTTTCTAGGCTTCAGCTGGAATGACTTAATTTTGTTCCTGGATTCCAAGGTTTCAAAGAGCACACAGGTATTTTTTTTTCCTATTAATCAGTACTGTAAGTTTTCCAAACAAGACTATGGTTCTTTTCTAGCACTCCATCCCTTTTTGTAGTTTTCTGGAGGCTTTAAAGGTCTGCAGTACAAACACTTTTCCTGGCTAACAGAACATCTCTCTGTGACACACAAACTAAGCACAGCATCTGGGTGTTCACAAGGTGACAGGTTCCTCCCAGGTGGGACACAGCAAGTTTATTCTTCTGGTTTTTCATTGCCTCAAAATCCCATGACAGATTATCAAGTCAAAAACTTAATTCAGATATACAATTGTACACTTCAAAAAGCACAAATCATGCATGCAGAATAACAAAACCGCTCCCTTTCTCTGCAAAACACTTCCGTGGTGTGACTTCAGACACACACACCCCCCCAAGCTGCTAGGAGACCCAGGCTGAAATAGAAATAAAATATTGAACCTGAACAGAATCTGTTGGTGACCCAAGATTTCATCTGGGGTATCTAACATACAAAGCAGAGGTGGAAATGTCACCAGCCTGCTTTTGCTTACACCATTTCAATAACCAATTCAGGCTTCAGAAAACATTTCCCTTGCAGATTTACATTAGCCCTGGGAAAAACATTAACATCAAGAGAAAACAAAAGTCTGTTTCTAAGCAGAGGTTGGCCACAAGCTGCCACTCACTCCCTAAAATCTTTGGAAAAACACGCACATGCATGTCCCTGCAACAGGGACAGACTGAATCGGTTTCACCCAGCAGCACCCTGAAAGGGACAATAAAGCAAGAGCTAACCAAAGGTTCACAGTTCCCCCCTCCCTCCCCAGGCTAGAAGCAGCTCACCCTCTTATTGCTATTTATTTTTTTGTACCTTACAAACCTCTGAAGTTAGGGGTCCTTCCCCAAAAAACACAACTGAAGACTTGCAGTGTAGGAATATACTGCAAACACACTCGGGTAAGTCAGGACGCACTTTGGGAGGAAATCTGCAGGCTCCAAGCTCAGGCCTTAAACAACAGTGGTAAGAGACCAATTTCAATGATCTGAGAATGACCTTTCAACGTTTGAAGCTTGGTATATAGGGGGCTGCTTGGAATTAATAGTAACATGTAAGACTAATAAACCTTAGCAAGAAATACGTGTCACTCAGCAAATTCTTTATCGTTACTGCTAAATCTGTGGTCAAGGAGATTTGAGATGCTAGTTTAGAACTGAAGACAAGATATCATCACTTAAAAGGTGCATTTGACAAACAGGAAATCCTACATAAATAACTGAATTCCTGGTTCTGCTGCAAGTTGTATGATTCACCACCAGAACCGCTTTGAAACGCTCAACTCAGAGTAATTCGTCAAGTAACAACTTGGCAAGAGGAACATTCAAACACCCAAGCACACCCCACCGAAGCTGGGCTGAGCATTGCTTTACTCTGGGTGTCTCCCAGAGTAAGGTCTACTCCTAAGGTGGTAGGTGTCCACCTTAGGAGGCTCACTGGTCTGGCTGGGTCCCAAACACCCATTTTGCCGTTATTTCCCAGAGGCTCTTCCGCCCCCTCCCAGTTCCATGCAGGGCTTAGCAACCATAAAGCCAAACTCCCCACACAGCTCTAGGCCGCTGTTCCGTTCCTCGTCCAGAAACGTTAACTCACACTCGCTGTCCGTGCTCCTCACTTCCCAGTTTGGGTTTTTTGCGCAATCTGCCTCTGTCATACAAACATAATCTGTCTTTTTACAAGTCTCAAGGAAACTAATCTGGAGCTCTAAGGGCTGGGGGGGGGTTTGAGGAGATCTGGGCATATTTGCAGTGCTGCACACGCGGGTGGTTACTCATCTTTTTCACTGACAACAAACTCTGCAGTTGTGTTTCCTAGCTTAAGGCCTTCAACTGGAGTAAAAAAAATAAAGTCCAGAAACTGGGTGGAGCATAGTGCCTTGTTTTCAAAAGAAAGTTTTCCAAGGCCTCTTTCAAAGCACTTCCTGAAACCGTAAGAATCGCTAAGACACGGCGAAAGAATTTCGGCCTTAGCAAGAGGCCGACCAAAATCGAGCGCTGGGATGAAGGGAACCGTCTCGCTAGGAACAACAGCGCCCAACGCTCTGCTCAGCTCCCACAGACGTATAAAGTCACACCATGTATGTTTAATACACTAGCAAAATATTTATTTTATAATGATAAAACAGAAGTGAAGGATTTCTTTTTGGTGTGCACCAGTAATCGTAGTAAAAGAATAAGGGGATTAATGGACTCTTTATACATTTCAATGACAAAAATTCATAAAGGTTAGCATCAAATTCAACTGTTCTCCATTTACAAGCATAAAACTTACCATAATACCCCCCAAACACATATATAAAGAATTATAGTTTTAAAATCTATAAAAAGTAAAAAATATACAGTCAGAAGATCTAACTCTTATTCAAATCTTTAATATAAAATTGTAAACATTTATTTACACAAAGGAAATGTGTATAACAAAATTTTGAGCACCCTTTTCAATTGAATGTGGTTTTTGGAAGGCAGTGGATGTTGCACAGTGACACTCTCACCTTTCCTACCCAACCAAAACCGCAAGTTTATAAATAAAGCCATGGGCGGCTGGCCAGGTACAGTTCAGGGGAGATACAGTTTATTGCTCTGAAGCTGCAGCAAATGGAAAGCCCAAGTGCATATATAGACAGCTACATGTTAAAGGGCATAAAGGCAAAGCCCAGCCCTACCCATGCACCTATGTACATCTAAACCATGATTTCATTGCCATTGAACTGTTTCAGCTGTGTTACAGTGACACCAAATTTTCAACAGTCTGATCACCTTATGTGGACAGGGACCAAAACCCAAAGCGAGGGCTGTTTTGCTATTTGGTTGGTTTGGTTTCTTCCTCTACCAGGCTGAATGCTATTTGGAACCTGTTCACATATGATGACTGGTGGGCATTATAAGCCAGTTTCCCTGGATTCACACTTAAATTTTAGTTCAATAGTACCATGAAAAGGCAGTCATCGAATCTAGACACCTTCCTGAACAAGCCCTCTGGTCAAGCAGGGCAATATCCACCTTCGCTTCCAGAAACAGTGGAGGGAAGAGTACATCTGCATTTTTTCCTGGACATTTAGCTGGATTGCCTTTTTGGTAGTAATTATGCAAACAGCAGATGTTCTCTCCTCCAATTAGGAAATCACAACTGGATGGATTGTATTTTTGACTTATTCAGAACAAAGTCTATGTGCAAAATCTACTGGGGAAAAAAAACGTAGCAGATTTCACCACAAGCTAAACAGGGGAGAAAGAAAAGCTGAATCCTACTACCCTGTTATTTCTCTCAAGTGTTTGTAAGGGGGAGGAAAAAACTAGTGACACTTAAGAATGTCACTTGAAATCATGAGGTCCCAAGCACCCCCAACAGAAGGGAAGGCACACTGGTGCAAAGTTAACCCACAAAAATAAAAATACAGCAAAGACTCCTTCCTCTGCCACTGCTAGTTTATAACTATACTCTCCTAATGACATTTACCTTGGACCTGGTTTGGTTTAACAGTAAACCAAACTCACTAGCTCTTTTCTTAGATTGCCAGTATAAGAAGTTAGCATCAGTTATTTGCATCTCAACTACTCATCCTAGAAAATATCAGAAGTGTCAACAACCAAAGTCACTAACACCTTTTCTTCCCTTCCAAAGACAATCTTTAGGATATCTTTTTAAAAGCTCTACGAGGGATTAAGTCTGCTTCAGTGAAGTTTTACACACTATTCACGGCGGGATCCACGGATCGATGCACATCTTTCACCAACAGTTCAACATGATACAATATCAAATCTGTTCAACAAAGCATAATTCATCCACACTAGGTAAGTGTGCTGGACAAACCATGTTTCATGCATATTTGGAAAGGGTTAAAGTATTAGTGTTAAAAGCAGTTTTTAAAAGTGCAAATTGTCTCATAAAGGAGCTGCAGATACAGTAAAATATTTTCCTTCTTTGAAATCAATGTTATCCTTCACTTCCCCTCACCCACTCTGGAAAAAACCCTCTCTCACACACCTCTGTGGTGCAGAAAACTCCTGCAGAAGCCAGTCGGTGTTGAAGGAAATTGCTTTTAAATCACAATGCTGGGTTTGGTTAGAAAGTTTAAAGGAGTTTTCAAAAAAAAAAAAAAGGGGATTTAAAAGGGAAGAGGTATTTGTGCATTTAAAACAAAAGCTTTCAACTTTATTTTCATTTTAAAATAAAGGTTAAGGCAAGGTGGTTTGTTGATGGATAGGGGATTTTTTTGGTAGAAAGTAAGGACTTTGGAACACTGACTGTTCCCATTGCGGATTTTGTCCTTTCTGGGACTGACCCCAACATATGGATAAGAGGTCTCCTTGGGCAGAGCTGAAGAACCAGCACCTGCTTCAAGGGATAAAGAAGTAAATCCACCAGTCTACAGAAAGATTATCAAACTTGTAACCCAGTATTTAAAAAATCTAAAAAAAAAAAAGTATTTAAAGGGGGAGACTTCCATATTGGAGCAACCCTGATACAAGTATTCTCCCAGGCTGTCTGTGCTATTATTGCTGGTAAGGACTTTTCACCTCTCAGTTAAATTCTTTTTCTTTTTCTCCTCATTTTTATCCTGAAGTGACAAAGTCTTGTGCTCATTGCATCAGTGCTAACTTTGGGGAATGAACCGATCTCCAAAGTTAGTTTTACTTTTCACAACAAAGAAATCTAGATGAGCTGTCATGAAGCAAAGCCTTCATTTAAATACAACTGCCTTTGGAAATAAGTTATGAAGAAACAGGTGCAAAGTAAATGGCTTTACAATTTACGTTAAACCTACTACAGTTTAAAAGTTCTCCCATAAGAAATTCCCCCTTTAAACACAGCAAGGTATAAGCCAAGAACTGTGCCTCTCTACAACAGAGTGCAAACTGCAGCTTAAAAAAAACTACAATCTATTAAGACGACTACCTAGACTAACTGGCCAGGTTTTAATACTTTCTTCCATCTACCACCAGCATCTAGAAATATTTACTGTGAAATATCGCTTGCTTATTGAGAGTACAGGCACATGCTTCAGCGATGGGGAAAAGAGTTCAAAACATTTTGCAAGCGTACTCAGGTGCATACAGCCTCTTCTCAAATAAAAAGTCAGAAGTTTGATGGACAGTACTACAATGGCATGTCAAGCTATGAACAAATAACGATTGCAAGTAATTGCCGCAGGAGACTAAGCCCTAAACACAATTTGTGCAACTATTTGCTTTCTTTCTGCACTATTTCTGTGGAATTTGTTTTTTTTATTTTTAAATAATTAAAAAAAAAAATTAGAACACTCAAAGGCTGGCTAGGACACGCACAAAGTTTAAATTTTTTTTTTTTCTTTTTGACCTGTTCAAGTGTGCGACTCCTCAGAGACACCAAGGTAACGCGGACTGTTCCCGCAGACCTGCCTGGTGTGCCATTACCATACATCAACACTCATTGAGAAGCAGCTCCAGTCCCTTTCCCAACCATTTCCCTCTAATGCCTACAAGTCTCCTCAATGCCACAGGTTTTTTTTTGGTCCAAGTGTTGTTTATATTTCATGAAATAATTAAAAAAGTAAAGCCCCCCCCACCCCTGTTTTAATGAGTTCCTAACAACTCATCCAAATCGTTCATCCACTCCTCTGAAGTCCTGTTTTTCAGCAAGGAGTCGATCAGATCCGTGTCACCAGTTAAGTTCTGAAGTCCGTTATTGCCTGACTGGCTGCTGTAGGCAAAAGGCAGCTCTTGACTGGTTGTCCTCACAGGGTACCCTTGACTACAGTGCAAATTACCTCTGTTGGGCATTTGCTGATTTGGATTCTGGTTGAATGCATTCAGATCTGGAACAGTCTGGTTCATGCCAGGCAAGACTTGCTGAGAGGGTACCTGCTGTTGCGTAGGTGGGTTTGTCCGCTGCTGTGCGCCTAAGGACGACGACAACATCTGCCCAGAGACAGCAGCATTCATAGAGGTCATGGGTCTGCTGGTGCTTAGGCTTACCTGAGGCATTCCCTGGGCAAACTGTTGGTTGGCCATCTTTAGATGAGTTTGCTGCATGTGGAAAGAGGAGCTGGCAGTAAATGGTCCTAAGCCACTGTTTGCCTGGGTCTGGTTGTTAATATTAGGGATACCTTGGTGTTGCCAAGATGGATTCTGAGCTCCCATAGCAGCTGGTACTCTTGCCATCTGTGGCTTAGATAAGGTTGGATTCAGTGCACTCTTATTGTGCTGCTGAGAAATACTTGAGTTTGCTAAGGTGTTCTGCCCATACCCAGCAGGAACAGCAGCACCCTGGCCCAAGCTGCCTTGTCTCTGCATCGGTGGCTGTCCATTGGCACTTGGAGTTGCGTGCTGGGGAACCATCTGGGTCATTCCAGATGCCAAGTTGTATAATCCTCCTCGCTGAATGTTTTGCATATTGGTATACTGAGTCACACCCCGATCCTGCTGACTGGAGCCAGACGTGAGTGGAGGAACAGAACTGTGTCCAGGGCCCATCTGAATCATGTTCTGGGGCTGAGGAAACATCCGTGGACTACTGGAGCTGGACTGTCCTAAATTACTGACCCCAGGCATAGCTGAAGATGACCCTGGAATAAAAAGAAAACTTGATGATCCTAAAACCTTTCCCAACCTTGTGATTCTGTACATGAAACACCTTGGTTCAACCAAAGCCAAGCTACATTTGTAGACACTAATCCAGAATGGATGTGTGCTGCCTTCATATAAACAAGCCCATGGAACCAGCACACAGGCAGCAGTACTTTTTAAGTAAAGAGTGGCAATTGTTGCTTCAGTTAGCACCTTGCCTTGATCTCAGCCACATATATGCCAATGTCCTAGGAGATCTGAATACCACTTCTAAGAATTCAGCACCATCAATTTAAAAAATATTAAGACTTTAAAGGCAAGACTGATAATTCTTTGTGACCAAAGGTATGCACTCACACTCTGAAGTGATGAACAATTTGCTAGACTATTAAAAAAAAAACCACAAAAAATCAACAAACCACTTACTGCACACAGTGTCAGTTAATTCTGTGCATACACTGTGTGCCTCATCATACAACTGTAGGGTTTTCGGTCCTGTGTTTTCCCAATTCCAGAAACTTCTTCTATTTTATGTAACTTTCAGGATTTTTTTTGGTCAAGTATCTTCTGTGTTTCCACAATGAAATACTTACTATGCAATGCTGATAACCAAGCAAGATAATTTGCAAAAATAATATTCTCAAAAAAAAACCCCTCTGCTCTTGTAAACTCTGAGTAAAAATGTTTCCTCCTGTAGAAGAAACAAAACCCTACTTATAGAAAAAAAAACAAAAAAAAAAAAGGAAAAGCACTATGAAGTGTAACACATCTAATATTCCCCACACCTCTTACAGATGACCAAGGGAAACCTACTCACACTAGTATATTCTCTACTTTCAAACCAAAAAGCTGCCTATTTTTTCATGATATCTGAGGAATATTGGCTCTCAATTATTATAAAATAATCTTTTAGTCTAATATATTCAAATAAAATTCAAATTATATTGACTTTATCATTAAAAAGCACACCATAAACCCACTGACTTTTGGGGGGGCTGGATGGGTGAGGGAAGAGTCTTAGTGGAATGCTACAGTGGAGAGGTACTACACATACTGGGATTTAAGTTACAAAAATAGTTACAATCATTGTAACAAGGAAAAAGTAGTTGTAATAATACCAATGTTCATCATAGCAAAATATACTCTATTTTTCACAGGTGTACTACTGTATCTCTGTAGAAAAGTTGCAAGAGAAAAAAGGTTCTGTGCAATATTTAATGATGCGACTGGTCACTGTGTGAACACAGAATCCTTCTGTGTTGGTATCAAGTTTTCTCAGTAGGTAACAAAACCCCATCACAACTCTACCAGACACCACATAGTCACACACCCCATCAGAATGAAGGTATCACATTTCTCTTTGCATCTATTCCCTTCAGTATTTACTTCTGTGGGAACACTGAGAGTAAGGAAACATTAAACAAAGGGAATAGACACTTCTTTTGTACTCTAGCTTTATGAAATAAGGTAAGTAGATTCTCCATGCTCTGTTAAGTAAGCATTTTTCAGGAGATGAGTTTTTAATGTTCTCTAGTTTTTCCACATTAATGAAGATATTCCCAGCTTAATGGTAAAAACACCTTTTTATTTATCAGTGCTAATACACTGCAGACATACCAAGCTACCTCTCACAGAACACCAACACATAATTAAGAGAACTATATTTCCTTCTAATGGTAGCAGGGATAAAAATATTGGAGAATTTCAAGCTCACTCTAGTAGGTGAGAAAAATAAAACATCACTTATTTTTCTTTAATGATGGCCTGTGATAGACATAAGCAGTAGTGATGTCAGGCTTCAGAAAAAAACACCCTGAATCCTAATATATGAAAGTTAAAGATAATTCACCACCTGTAGAGGGATACGGTAGTATAAAAAGGCTTTTAGAACAATGAAGGCACCCATTTCCAAAGCAATATTAAGGATCAGAAGCTTAAGTTGTCCCAAATATCTGTGACAGAGGAAGCTATTAATCTGCAACTGAATCAAGAGTACAAATCTAAAAGCTTGAAGGCACAGTGACGTGGGAAGATGTTGTAATAAATTAATTAAAAGCTATCCAATCCAGTAAACTCAAAGACACCTTGTTTTTCACTCTGGGTATTTTTATGCCAACTGCCATTTTACTGACCTGTGAACTGCCCAACCTGCTGCTGGTATGGATTCTGTGTTTGATCCTGGTACTGGGGAGGTGGTCGAGTCAGATGCCGCTGCAACTGCTGTTCTTGCTGCTGCCGCTGTTTCTCCTAGGAAAGGTCCAATGCAACAGAATCAGCAAGTACATCAAGCTGTTTTCCAAGGATGACTATCTTGGATAAAACCAAGCTATCTGCATGCTTTTATGAGGAGCTGGTAATTAAGGGGGCTTCTGCTACCTAAAGTCTCTTCAGACCTTTGCTTTCCAGGTTCAAACACAATTTAACCTAAAGACAGGGAAGACTGGGAACTCAGAGACAACAACAGCACACGTTACAGGAATTATTGCAACACATGTATGAAGACTTTAAACACTGAAAGTTTGAAATGTTAGTCTTAATTAGTAACATAATGAACAGGCATTTTTAGCAATACTCTATAAAGACACAGGTATAAAACGAGCAAAAGAAGGTGTGTAGTAAAATAATTCACACATATATTTTTGCTCTTTACCCCCAGATTAATCTATTTTAGACCTCACTAAAAATTAAGGTACAAGTCAAATATCAGTGTTACACAGAAAAGTAAAAAAAAATGCCCCAAGTAAGTATTCTCAAGTCCCTGTTGACAAAAATGGGAAAAAATAAACACAACCAGGATCCTTATATACCACAGGTGGCATGTGCAGAACTAGGTCTGTACCAGAAGCTGTACAAATGTTGTAATCATTGTTCAAAACCATTTTCTGAACAATGCACCAACCAGTTGAAAAAAAGCCTTACTGCTTTATGATAAAACAAGCCAAATTCCTATTAGGAAATTTCTGGGGAACATGAAATCTAAAGCCTTGAGGAGAATGTCGAGAGTTAATCTACAGGCACTAACAGCACACTCAAACAAACTTGACAGCAGCCAAGAAGCTGGTTTTACAAAATGAAGCATCAGATCTCTTCTTCACCTCTTCCTCCACAGGTTATCTTCAACTAGACTGAAATTCTGAGATACCAAGTAGCGATACAATCTACCCAGAGCATGGGAGACAGAAACTACACTGGTGCTCTTAGAAGAGAAAGACACAAGCCTCTGAAGGAGGCAGTAGTGCAGTGTGGCAAACAGGCAGGTACACATTGCTACCTCCTATGGAGATGTCTCCAACCTGGAAACTGTTGAGACATGCAGAGGAATGAAGAGGGCAGGCTGCCTGACAGAAAGGACCTGCTACTTGTAGGACCAGTCAGACCTGAAAGAGGCTGACCATAGAAGCCAAGGAGAGATGCCATAGTTCTGAGAGAAACCAAGAGCTGCAGACCTTGGCTCAGGGGAAAAAAAAAAGCAATAATAAAGCTCCACTAAAACCCACAAAAAAATTCCACATTAAAAAGAAGATGCAGAATACCAAATGCAAAGAAACAAAACCTTTAGAGTAACAGGGAATGGTACTGAAGCTTCCTGAAACCATAGTTCTCCTGCAAAGTAGAGATCAACTGATTCAGCAATATTTCTGTAAAACTACATCTAGTAATGGATGTGTAACCAGAGAAATAAATACCAGATGAGAACGTTAACAAGATCTAGCTGGACTGGGCAGCACAAAGATCTAAGTGTAAAGCAAAGCTGCTCCTTATTTGTGATCAGAGTCCTGGTATCACTATACAAAGATGCATAAGTTACTTGTAACTAATGGATTTAGGACAGGAATAAAGTATTTTCATAATACTGGTATTTACTATAGCACCATGAGCTGGATAAGCAGAAGCAAGTAATTAGGAAGAAAAAAATTCAATATTATTTGAGTTATGCTACTTATCACCCCATCAACAGACCACCTGACTGTTCAGAGAGGTCTGACATCAACTAGGTCCATCACTGTGCTAAGTAAACCTACTGAGCCACAGCTTTAAGAGCTCCAGTCACCACTATAAAAAATATTTATATAAAGTTTACAGACCACAGAAATCATACAGAAAAATATACTGTTCTATTGAAGATCTGGGCACTTTTGATACCTTCAGTCTTTGACAGTATATTTACTGACATAAGTAATATTTCTAGTATGATACTCCCTTAGTATGATACTCCCGTCTTAACAATTCTATTTTTACCCAAGTATCAAATACATTTACAAACATTCACACAATTTTCCCTAACACATTGCCAACCACATTCTTCTGTTTTGTCTACCCTGGGTCAAGAACTGAAAGGACTTTTCTGTCACCTCTATCTAGCTCTAAATTTTAACAGAAGTCTTTAAGTGACCAAGAAAACCACTCGCTAGATCTTGGCACAACCGTAGCTCCATGATACTGCAGATTCTACTACCCACTTCTCCTCAAAATGGTCTCCTCAACCAAGATCTCACATTTTCAGTTTAGAGGAGACTGTATAATTTCCTTCCTTCTTAAATAAAGCTTGTGATGGACAGCTGCTGCAGTAGAAGCTACACACAGAACCATTACCCGACCTTCTCCCACTGCCTCTATTTTCCAATTATTACAGTGAAAATCCTAACACCTTAACAACTCCCAATTTTAGCTGCAAACATTGAGATTTATCACCTTTTAATGGTGCTGAAAATGAAAAAAATTACACATCCACAACTGTTTTTAGTTGAAGGACTTCAGAACATTAAAATTTTAAATATTTTGTTGACTGTCAGGAAAAAGGCAGTTAGCTTTCCTTCCCAACCCACCCACCACCTCCCACACCCTGGGATTTATTTTTTTTTTTTTTCCTCCCATTATTCTCAAGGACAACTTTCCACAGCTCTTCCTTCCCCATCCTCCCAACATCTTCAAAGACAAATCTTTTTAGCAGCACAGATCATTACACTTTCCAGAAGATATGAATATCAGATTCTCCCCAGATCTCACAAATCTTCTCTGAAAACTTATCTTCCCCTTATTTACACACCAGATACTGATAATTTCTCTGTATGTGCAGTGCCAATGCCTGGAAGATGCCTGCAAGGACTCTTAAAAATGCAAAAAAGCACCAGTGATGGGAATTAGGTCCTCTGGGCTGATTCTCAGCTGAAAGACTTGCAAAAGTTTTAAAGGTTGGAAAAAAAAAACACACAAGGACCCCACTTCCCTGAGAAAGATTAAAGCAGCTTTCTGCAGTATGATGGACAGCAGAGTCAAATTCCTTTGGCAGGATAAGATGCAAGTTGGAGGCAAAGGTTTAATTATTTTCCCAAATAAACAAGTTAAAGGTGTTTTAAAATTTGAAACACGAACTGCTGTGGATCTCACTGGGAAGAAAGGCAAAAGGCACAATCTGCTTACAGAGTCCCTTGCTCATTACTTCCATTTGTAAAGCTTTACAAAACACATCAATGGTATCCCAACCTGATATATTTCTTTTTGCCCTGATTTCATTTGCCTTTCTTCTTTCATAAAGAATTACACCACTTCTGGTATGATACCTTCTTTCTGTGTAGGTATTGTATTGTGCTGCATTTTCACACTACTCAATTCTACTTGTTTTATTCTTTTCATTCACCACAGCACCTTGTAACAATAGGAAAAAAGAAGCCTTGACACTCAAGTGGTGTGTGTTTGGATTACTTTTATGAAACATAAACCAGCAATTATATACCAAAGCACTTTGTGGCTTATATTCCCCATTTTGTAATGTGATAACTATTCAGCAAGATCTCAAGCACTGTTTCATTCTGAAGCAAATCAGTGCATAGAAAAGTCTGCTGCTCCCCTCTCACCTGCTCAGCCAGAAGATGTTGCTGCCTCTGCTCCATTAGGAATTGCTGCTTCTGTTGCTCCATAAGCAAGTGCTTTTGTTGCTGCTCCCTCTGCTTCTGCTGGTCCATCAGCATTTGGTGTTGCTTCATCACCGCGGCTTGCTGCTGATTGCTGAGATAAGGTGGGTTGCTGTGGTTACCTGCCATGGAGACGTTGGGAGACTGGGCACCCACACCAGGGCCCGGGACAGAAACAGGAACACGAGGAACGTTAGGAGAAGGGTTTTGATCCTGCAGAATACAGAGAAACAGAAAGTGGTTAGCCCTCTGGAACTTAGAAACTGTATGCAGGTACACAAATGAGAATTGCCACTTCCATGATGATGACCACAATTTGTACTATTTTTATCATTTTACAGGATAAAGGAGAGAGACTTTATAAACAAAAGCTTCACAGGGTGGGGAATCATAACACACCTCTGAAAACCAGGAATTCTCTGTTACTCTTATTTGTGCATTTACTACTTAATAAAAATAAGAACAGTTCCTTATATTTTGTCATATTTATGCAACAGCTTGTGGATCCTCTAACAGAAAAGGCAAGGTGTGATACAGTTTCCACTTCAGCTAATTAAAGACACCAAAAATCCATCTATAAAGTGTCAGACACAGGAGTGAGAATACTGTATTAAGGTCAGAAGCTCCAGAACATTCAGGAATAGAGGCTTTAACATCAGTCCCCAAGTCCAGCTCGAATGGGCGAGTACAGCTCAGGGTCCTTCTCCTCACCCTGAGGAACAACACCAGCTACAAACAGCTCTTCAAAACACATCAGACTCCATTAACACTGGGAGCAGATTTTCACACACTACAGTTTAAAATTTTCATTATGTAAAATATTTAAACCCAGTCTCCTCCTCTGTCAACATTTAATCCTGCAAATGTTTATGCCTCTGCACCTAAGATTCCTTTCTTTTTTCTTAGTATTAGAGTATTTACTATTTGCAGGGCAAGGAGAAGGCATCTATCACTAACAAAATGAGCCTTAATATATTTTTCCAGCAATCCAGCTCTCACCATATTCCACAGAGAAATACAAATGAGCCTTTTGTTATTAATTTTTCATAAGTCTGCTCTTTTTTTTAGTGACTGGAACTTGGGATAAGCAAAAATAACATGGAATGTTTATCAATCAAGATCTGATATTCTGTTCTTTGTGCCACCAAATCCATTTGAAATTTGACAATTTTTATAATTTGGAAGCACAGTTCAGCCTCTTATTTCATTATGCAAATACTACGTTCAAGTTTATGTGTTCAGCTGTTGGTTCTTGCTCTTTGAGGTTTCCTAACAAAATCAAGAGCCAAATATAAGTGATGCTGTGCTAAGTCTTCTATATACAGCACTGGAGAAATCCTCTGGAGTGTTCATCAGTATTTCTGTTAATTCAGTGCAAGTGTGGAGGTGCAGATACAAGATCACCCTCTTCCCCTTCTTCCATCAAAACGTTGTTAGATTGTTACTTCTGATAAAGAGATTCATTTTTGAATGCTTTATGAAGCACTGATCTCAGATTTTTATTTGTACATTGGTGCAGCCTTTATCACACACCAATCTGAACTTTTTCACAGGCTTTCTGTTTTGTTGAGACAACATATGACTAGAGTTGGATCTCCAACAGCTTTTGCTGGAGGAGCTTTAATCCTTTTCAAAGACACAATCCTTTCACAAAGACCTTTTCTCTCAACAAAACTAGTATGTACACTGCAGGCACACGTTGCAGAATCCCAACAAGTCCATACCTCCATCCACTACATAAATTTTCACATGCAGCATAGCTGTAGTATCAGTTATAAATAATAAGGCAAAGATGCACCATCCTTTAGTGGAAAAGCTGAAACATATCCCTCCAAGCAGACAAATACTACTATTATTCATACTTAAAGACATATTTTGCTGCTATCCCATGCTTCCCCAATCCCTAGAGACTTATCCAGCAACACATTCTTACATTTGAAAAGCCTCAAAACACCCAAGAAATCAGGAATGTAGCCCCCACTTCCATCTCTCTTCAAAACAGCAGGCATGTCTTTTCACAGTAAGCCAACTCTGACACGAGTACGGACTAAAAACAAGGTAAAGAAGTCAAAGCTCCTTTGAGAACGCTGTTCAACACCACAGTTTTATAGGAGTTATTTTAGGCAAAAGTTTATAAAGCATCTATTTATCTTTGTAAGTAGAAGCTTCTATGAAGTGACATCATTTGTTGCCCACCAAGTACATTAAGCTGGAAATCACACATTACCACATGACCTAGAATCAAGTACTAAAACCCACCCCCAGCAGAAAAAGAGTTCTTGATTCTTGTCTATTTGTATTATAATATTCTTCTTTAGAATCACACAGTAACTGTTTTGTACAGATTATTTGATATTATTTCTTGATTACTTATTTCTTCTCAAATAAGCTTTTGTTTCTTTACCTTGTTTTAGTCCATACTCGTGTCAGACTTGTCTTAACTACCCAACACCTTCTTACAAACCCTTCAATCTACTGAACAAAGGTAACAAACCCCAGAACATTCACCTGACTGTGTGGCAGTCTGTATGCAATGTTTCCAGACTTGGGTTTCAAGAGGATCATCCCATTCTGGTCATCACTCACATGAGACAGTGGTGCCTGCTGGCGCTGTTGTATGTATGCCAACATGGGAGTCTTGTTCTGACCAGGGACAGTAACCCCCTGTTCACATTCTGCTTTGTAATGAGACAGAGGTTTGGTGTTCCCATAGTCCAGCATAGAGCCTTGACTATTCACAGGGTTCTGGTTCAAGCTGTTTTGCTGATGACCCAAAATGTTCACATGGTAATTGCCTCCAGCTCTTGGTGAGCTTTTATTTCCCATATTAGGCAGCATGAGTTTCTGATTGTTGAAGTCTGGCTGGTAAACTGATGGGCTGGTGGGATTTTCCATGGTATATGGGACAGTCAGTGGACTATGAGAAGGCCCAGACTGTTGCCACGTAGACATCTGATTCGTTTGGTGGACCTGTGAAGCTTGTTGCTGGTTCTGCAACATCTGGTCTCTCTTCTGCTTGGCAGCAATCTGCTGAAGTTGATGAGCAGAAGACATTTCTTTGGCACTTCCTGCACCCTTCCCAGGTAACAACACATTGGGGAGAGGCCTCTGGACGTTCTGAGAGTGGTTTGATGCCTGCATCATGGGCTGATTAGGATTTTCAGTCATTGACTGACTGGAAGGCTGAAACAAAGCCTGAGAACTACCAACTGCTGGGGAAGCGGCACTTACAGGTACAGAGGCAGCACCGATAAATGCTGGACCTGAAGAAGTGGATCTAACCTGGGGAGATCCCATCTGTTCCTGTTCAAAGGGTGCTGGGGAAAACTCAGTCTTTATGTTAATATCTTGTGGCAATGGGGTCTGTGCAGCTGAATTCGAAGAATCTGCATCTTTCTTCTCTTCAAAGTCTTCATTAAAGAGATCCTTCATGTCCTCATCAGGCACTGATCTATTAAGCTCCTCAATAAGTTCCTTCCATTCCTGCTCATTAAGATTAAGATCAGGCATTAAGTTATTCTGAGATATAGAACCCCCTGCTCCAGCAATCATACATGGAAGATCATCCACAGGCTCCTGCTTCAGCTCCTTATTCAAACTCAGAGGAAACGAGTCATCGGCATCACCACCTCCATTCATCTGCAGGTTGGAATCTGGAAGACACTTCTTGCTGATGCCATCTAGCCCCATCGGATGTTTTCCATTAAGCTGTAAGGTATCTCCACTGGCAGATTTCTTGTCAAGATGGTGGAGTGGAGACACAGGAGGCATTCCATTGGAAGAACCACTCACTCCACCGAGACCATCATCACGACGTAGTTTCTTGGACACAGAAAATACATCACCGTAGCCGTTCTGCTGGTCTCCGTTCTGCGGGGAAGCGGCGCTATCGAGCTTTCTTTTGACAGTCTCATGGAGCTGCTGAAAAACACAAAACCAAAAAGGAAGGTTTTAGTTATTTACTTTTACATTTCATAAATTAGGATTTTTATTTCTTACTAGAACATTGTGTAGCTCCAAAAGAGAATGTTTTGGAAAAAAAAAAAAGAGTTTTTGAAAAATACTACTTTGATAAGGTTTTACAAGTCAGCATGAGATGACTTCCTTACAATGATCTTACAGTAAACTTTCAAAAATAGGGACCATGTCAGAGCCCCCTCCTTCAAACAAAGCCCAAAAGCTGCCATATACTCAGACAACAAGAAGCTAAGAAATGGCTGTGAACTGGGTTATGATTTTTCAAACACAAAAAAATCTTGAAGAATGTAAAGATTCAAATGTTATTTGGCCCACGAACATACAGTGCAATCGTTCTGTAAGACTGCTTTATAAAGCAACCTCACACTGAAATACTTCAAAAAAATAATTTCAAAAAAAGAATAATTTCTCTTGTGATTATAATTTTTAGAGAAGAGCTATGTATACAAATTTTGTACACAACTGCATTTTTGGAACCAAAGCAAAACTATCTCTGTCACCAAGTGACCACTATTTCAATTCTATCAGAGCAGAGCAAGTTTATTCCTTTCTCTTGGAGTATCTGCCAGCTGCTCCTCTACACTATGAGCACCAGCCAGCTTACAGCTGGTTTCTCACAGCTAGTGAAAACACATATTCTTTTTCTTGTAGTGCCACCTAGAAGCAACCAGAGAGTATGGCAAGAGCTTTACAACCAGAGCTTCGAGAGCCTTTGTTCAGCTTCTCTTTCCTGGCAGCACTCTGTCAAATTTAATGTTCTTTCCAGTGCCCCTAAAAACCATCTGAAAACGGAATTCACAAACACATCAAGATGACTACAGAGCTCTCCTTCCCTCAGGTGCATTCTGTAAAATACAAAGTTGTGGTCTGCTTGTGCTGGAATCACATCACCAGCACAAACCCGCAGGGCACATGCCCTGCTCCAACAGAGCAGTGAGCTTTCAGCTCCCCTCACCTCTGTACATCTCAGCTGGATACACGAGGAGAATCCTCACCAAAAGCTGAACAGTGAAAAACACTGAACAACACTCCTCTTGGATGGCAGAGGAGCAGCTCATGAAACACACCTCAAGACAAGTATGCTCATTTTAATATTACAGTCTCCACAATGCAGTCCAGTAACCCCTAGGGAAAACCGTCTCATCCAAGAACAAACAGGGGAAACCTCAAGATCTCAGCACTCAAGCAAGAGGTTGGATGTAGAGCCAGCATAAATTATCAGAAGAATTCTACAGCACTTGCCTGGGCAACAGCATTCTTTGATTTGTGGACAGAAGGACTGGTTCACAGTTAATTGCTGAGTTATATATTTTTTTCTAAACAGTCTACAGTTAGCTGATCTTCAGGAAAAAAAAAAAACAAACCAAAACCAAACCCAAAACCCAAACCACTATTTGTTTAATGCTTGCATAAGTAGCTGCAAAATCTTATTTTTATCTGAGGGATAGACTGCAGCTTCCCAGGAGACTGATCTTCTGGATAGTGCATGGAAATAGCAGCAGAGTAGAAAGATCAGCAGAAGACCTAGTAAGATGAGGCAAGGTGTACATTTGGAAAGGAGGCTGGACCTTTAACTTAATTTGAGCATGAGGTCTACGGCTTGGTGTGACAAATCTAGAGTGAATTTTTGAAATAGTAACTTGAAAGAATAATGGAAATTATGAGTGCCTGTAAAAAGGCAAAAACAGAAATCAAGGAAGCCTCAACTCAATCACAACATTTGGCTTTCAGCAAGTTCCCCTTTGTTTACTTAATACTCCAACTGGGAGAACTGAAGCTCAAGGTGGATGAGTAACTTGCCCGAGGTCATATGATGAGTCAATCTCTCAAAGTTGGGGAATGTATCCTCCTTAATTCTAACTCCTTAAGAAAAGAAAACTACATTCCCCGAAAACTGACACACGAGTAATAACAGTTTTGTACCCTGAATATATTTTTCTCATAGCTGAAGCAAGTTTCTACATTAAAACAGAACATGCCCATCAGGTTGTCTGCTGTAACTGCACACAGCTCTACACAGGCTGCAAACCTGTCTAGGTTGCTGGACAAATATTCCAGAAGTTAATCTGTCCTCAGGTCTTTGCTACTGTACTACAGCATTTGTGATATATGCAGCTAACTAGTCTAAGATTAAATCAGCCATGCTTAAAAGTTACACTTACCAAAGTCTAGAAGATGATACAGACCCCTAATATCCATCACAGGTTCTTTCTGTCAATAAAATCACTTAAGAGCTTTCACATCTATATGGATTTTAACAGTTGTAACACTTGGATATATCCAGTTCTTGGTAACATCTTAACAAAGTCCTCCTATATCTGAAACTATATCACTTTGCCAGAAAAGGAGATTAAAGGAAAAATAATAAATATGCTAGTGAAGCAAAATTTGGGGGTGGCTGCTTCCAGTCTTGCTTCACCTCAGCTAAATCTAAGATTACTGGAAAGAAACCCTACCTGTATGTGACAGTCAACAGACAGGAAACAAGAAAATCTGCTTATTTCTATCCATATCAGACAAGATTGAGCACAGTTTGTAACCAGGACACTTCTAAGTTTTAGAAGGTATTCACCAACTGCCCTTGAATTCTTGTTCAACTTTCACATTAAAAAGAGTCAAAAGTGTACTTGGATATCGTGTCAGTAAGTCTACACTGAGATTTATGTACTGCTGCAGTTAGTGAACTACAACTCAGCCAGCTAACTAGTTAAAAGTAAACTACTAATACTGTTCCACTTTCTACCTCCTTTCCTCTCTCAAGATAGTGCTACAAAATTTTTGTGGGAGACAAAGATTACAGGTTGCTTCTCCTCTGCCATTAGAAATATAGCCTCATACCTCCTATTCATTCCTGGTTCTGAGTAACAGACCTGAAATTCTCACACCAAATACATTCATATAAATACTGTGCAAATAAAGCAGATTTCTCTTGTGAAATTCCTTGCATGTTATCTCAGCTCTTAATTTCCTAACAGAAAAAGAAATATTAAATTCAATTCTTCTCCAACTCGCCTGTGTCTACCCTAGTAACTTGATTTGGGGTGGGGGAGGGTGGAGTAGCAAGGAACATGTGAGATATGTCAGACTGCAAGTTATCTACATATCAAGCTACTCCGAAACAGAGCTCCCGAGGCAAGAAAAACCTGTTCTCTTCTGCCAAAATGAAGGGGGGGGAAGACCAATAAACCCCAACCCCCCCAAAAAAAGACAAGGAAAAAACCCCAAACCACCAAACACAAAGGCAGACTGACAAAGTAAAGCACAGCTTGCTACTCACTGACAAAATCCCCTCAGCTTTCACTTTATAGCCCACTTCACGTGGGCTGGGTTTGGCAGAACTGTCCCTCTCCAAGGCTGTCCATGGTTTCATTAGGAGAATCTATCAGTTTTCTTTATAACACGAGCCAAACCTTTCCACTGTCACAAGATCAGACACAGACATGCATTCCCATTTTCTCAGCTTACTCAGCTTCCCAATGGAAGATCAGAGAATCACAGAATGAGTTGGGACACATAAGGACCACCAAGATAAACCTCCAAAAGGCCTGTTATTTAGCCTTCCCTAAAACTATTACCTCAAAAGCATTTATCCAAAGTATTTAAATTGATACAGGAACAGTGCAGAGAAGGGGTGAAAGCTGGCCTCATTCCTTTGGCCCAAGACAGGACAAAGTTTCTCAAGGAGCCACTGAAGGCCACATGCTGCACCTCCTCCACATCCCATCATCAAGGCTGCATTTTATTCACATGAGCAAAATAAGGCGGTCCTGAACACGATGATAAATGCACTTACTTGGCAGACACACACATGCAAGCCAGGCCATAACTACCAATTCCTCAAATGAGGAACACCAACTGATACATGATCCATCACAACACAGGCAGCCTCTGCCCATACAGCTCACAGGACACACACACACACTGTACTGAACTGGGGCACAGGACAGCAGTGCCAGGGGTGGATAGAAGTCCAGTCAAAGAAGGAGGCTCCCACCAGAAAACAGAGAGCACAAATAGCTTTATACAGGTCTTAAACACACCAGTTCTACCACAGTGATGCTCAGCCACGCTGCGGTCTTACTGCAGGGGTGAGAGTTGGCAGACTTCATAGAAGCTGTCCACAAACTACCATGGAAGCCCAACAAGAAGGAATTGAAAAGCTTTAAAACTTCATCTACAGCTTTTCTCTTAGCACTAGTGGAGCTCAGAACGTCTGAGTCTCTTGATGGGAAAGGGGCACAAACTGCTGATCAGAGCAGTGGCACAAAGTTGTCCCAGTTTATTGGTGTGGGTTGTGGTGGGGTTTTTTGGGGCGTTAAGAGAAAAAGATTATTCTGGGAAGCAAAACATCAGCCTGAAACACTGAAACTAGCTTTAGAGAATAATCCAAAACCAATGATATTTCAATGCATCAGAACTTACAAGCATGAAGGTTGTTCATACTGTTCACTTGAAAGCATGAAGCCCCTTCACAGTGCAGAGTTTTTAAACTGAGGACAGTCAATTAAACTGTTATGTAAAAATCCAGTGACTTGTTTTACTTTGAATCCTGCAACTGAATACGGTCAATATATGTATTATTTTATCTAAGAACTGTATGCAAGTTCAATTTTTTTTCCTGAGAAAAAAAAAAACCTGAACCTACTGAACATGTCAGAAACAAAACTCCAAAAATATCCTTTTGTACACTGTGCCTTGTAGGCTCCATAGAACATACCTGTCCATTTTATTTTTTTTAAAGCATCTGTTGCAGAGATTAATATATTCTTACAGGATTCAATAGAGGGAGGTTTTGTGTGTGTTTTGGAACTTGGGTGTATTTGTAATAAGTTTACCCTTTCAGCCTCTGAATTAACTTCTGTCTGCAAGGATTTGTCATGAAGTATCAGCAAGAGACATGCAATACTGTTCTTTTTCAAGGAAGAGATGCTATGAACAGAATACAAAATGCTAGAGATGTAGTAAAATCTAGTTCCATTATGCCTCCTTGCTAGAGACCAGCCTTCTCACCTAGAAGGGAAAACCACAACAGAATATATCCAGCCTTCTGCCACAGAAGCAGCAGTATTGCAGCACAGAGCTTACAGTAGGTCCTCTATAGACACAGATTCCCCTTTTCTGCCTGGCCAAGGACAGGAGCAGCAAAGATGATAACCTTAACCTGCGTGTCAATTTTGCACAGAACATTCTGACTACACAACATGGTTCAGAACTCCCCATTTTCTGCATACCTACTCACAGCTTCCAAAGCTGCATTCCCCCTGCAAGGAAAGTATTTTATTACCCAATGTGTTCCTGCATTCCACTGTGTTGTCAGAACCAAACTGCTGAACTAATTTTAATTTTGACTTTTACTTTATTTCCAAAAGACTTTTGTATTTGGGTGACTGCCTGCTGGAGTGAAGAAGGGCTGTGGATATGCATGGCTATAAATATCCCAAGCCTGCATTAGTCACAAGGGGCAGCTTCTGCTACAGGAATTGTTCTGCTGAATCAAAAAAAAAAAACCCGCTGTGCCTTCGGCAGCAGCGCCGGATCCTCCACCTCACTTGAACTTAAACAGCAGCAGCCCATCAGTCACTCCCAGATCCCTACAATTTAGGAAGTATCTCTGCATATCTAACTAATCTGGTACAGGAAACTTTTCAAACATACAATACCTCACATAGAATTAAAAGGAGACAAAGAAAAACCTGTCTGAGTTGTTGGGCAACAAACTATCAGACTTGTCAGCAAAAACAAACAATGGTGGCAAGACTACACTGCACTGTAGTTATGTATAAATAATGTGGAAATAATTTGCTACCTTTGTGGTACAAGATAAATTCATAATTTACCACCCTTATACCACAGCTTACACAGAAATGAGGTCTTCTGAATTGTTAGTACCAAGCTGAGCTTTGTTAGCAGAATACTTGCCAGTACAATCCAGACAACCTATTCCCTTTAATTTGTTCCTTTAGGTCTTTTCAACGGAGACATTGCATTACTCTCCTTACTTTTGGAATCACAGAATGGCTAGAGTTGGAGATGACTCCCAGAGGCCATCTAGTCCAACCCCCCTGCAAGAAGCCGGGACACCCCCAACTAGATCAGACTGCTCAGCGCCTCATCCAACCTGGCCTATTTTGTTTGTAAACTTTTTACTTGGTGCCCTTGCTTAAATCAGAACTTCCCTATTATTAATGTAAAAGCATCTCCTGCTCCCATAGGAAGGCTGCTCTGCTTTAGCACACGGCATTCCCAAGGCGAGACGCTGACTAGACCTTGTCTGCCTGTTCCAGAAATACCCTTTGTGGTTTTGTGGCAGTCGTAGACAAAGCAAACCATCTACACAACAACTGCTCTCAGGTGGGGGAAAAACAAAACAAAGCAGTAAGAAGCAGGGCACAGGTCTCCTTCTAAGAGACCAAATCACAAAACATGGAGCAGAGGTGAAAATCCAGATCTTGCCGTGCTCCTCATTCCCATGCTGATGAGACCCTTTCTGTTCAGACAGCCTATCAGAGAAATACAATGAAACCAATCTTTCTGCTGCAGAGAATTAAAAGTGTTATTAGAATGAACTTTCTCCATTCAGAAGCTGGCAAAGAGGAAAAAACCTCCCAGGGGACAAGTCCAGTCTCTTCCCAACTGCCCTCAAAAATGTAAGATTAACACAACAGACACTAGCCAAACACTAAGCATCTTCTACTTTGAATATAATCTTAATAATACAACCTTAAACAAGAGAAATGTGAAGTAAATTTCATTTGTGTTTCCCATTAAATAATGGGCCGAAAATGTAAAAAGAATAAAAAGGAAGCTAATAAAAAAAAATCATACACAGGTCAAGAAGGAAGTCGTGGTGCTATGCTGCTCCCCATGACTATTCTGAATTTCCAGAAGATGCTCTCAAGTGCAATGTGTGGGCACAGGTTTGTGTGGGCACAGGTTTGTGTGGGCAATGTGTGCTCAGCACACATTGCCCACACAAACCTGTGGCAGAGCAGCTTCATGTCCTGCTATTCACAAGCCCTCAGATGCAAGATGCACAAATCCTCTCTACCTTGACGAGTTGTTTTCTCTTTCAAGGATCATTAACTTTCAACACAAAGCAGCAGTTTCCAAGAGAAAATTCACACTCAGCTTCATGGAGAACTCTGGATCATAACGGCATGTTTCACTCATCTAACAGCATTCTTTTACAAGGACCATGTCCAGGATATTTTAAAACAGGATAATTTTGGTGTTAAACCAAAGTTTATTGAATACTGAAAGCAAACCTAGGTCCTTGCCATACAGAGCACGTACTTTGTCTTGATAACAGCTCAATGATTGCTAGAGGTAAAATACCAACCTTGAGAGGGACATTTCACACCAAAAGAATGAAATTAGCACCAGAGGATTGTTTGGTTTGTTGTTGTTTTCAAAACTCCAAATACTAAGCAAACCAACTTTATACCCTAGTAACGAGGTGATGAATCAGCAGCTGCAATTAAGCTTACAGTCATATATCCTGGGAAGGAAACAGCAGGCCAGCACAAGGAAGAGTCATTCATACACTAAAACCCTCTTCTGTTGTGTAAATTGGCCACTGGCAGCAGCTTCCTGTACAAGAAGGGCTTCCCCAGATGTGCAGTGCATTTCAGAACCTCACTGCTGCCGAGAGTCCTCATTAGAATGGATGCTAATTGGATCAAATCCACAGCGAAAGCAATTTAAAAGAAACAACACCAATTAATTAAAGACTTCTCTTTTTTAGAAGTTCGATATGGAGATGTGTGGTGGCAGTTTAACCAACAGGATTTAACGAGCTAAAGTGTCCTGTAATGAAAATACGCGTTATTAACGGATAGAGCCCCATATGATCAAGCCTCCGCTGGCGGGACAGGAAATAAAGAGAAATCCCACCAAGTCTTTAGATAATAAAATACAAGTTTGAATCACTTTTGTTCAGACACAGGTTTACATTCAAGATCACTCTACTAAACAACTACCCAGTTTTACACAATCTGTCAGGAATGCACAAGGTCTTCTCCCCTAAGCACCCTTCTTTAACAACTACCTCAAGTGCTCTAACTGTGTCACAAATACCTTAGCCTTCAGAAAAGTCACCAAGTCCTAGATTCTCATATGTCTGTCAGCAAAAACAGCAGCAATCTGACTAAGATTTTCAGTTCATCTTGTAAATGCTACAGACTGCACATATACTGTGCTAGTTACATTAGAGGTGATTTTGATGCACCCCACATTTCAGTATTTCATTGTGTCCAGACATATCCAAGTTTCCAGTAAGCTCTATCATGACTCTGTATTAAAATCTATAACTAAATGAGGTCCAAAACAACAGAGAATTACATTCTTCCCTTC
>VXBZ01006791.1:13073-39064 GCA_013399135.1 Heliornis fulica
TATATAGTATATAGTATATAGTATATAGTATATAGTATATAGTATGCTTTCCCATGTCAGGAGAGCCAGTGTATGGGCACAACAGAAGGGAGCTGTGATTTACACACTCAACCCCTAGTGAGTACTCACTGAGCTGGTCTGAAGAAGAGTCACTTCTCCATCAAGTTCCCCTTGCCCAGAGGTACATGAGGCATGAGCCCCTCTCCTTGTGTGATACTCGGGGAAGGCCGGTCCCTGCTCCTCTGCCCACCCTGGGTTTCAAACAGTGCTTTCAGAAGCTGAGCAATCCCAAGGTGGTTGCACCTACCACAGTTGCTTTCACCATCCCCCATCTGCACCCTGATGAAGTTCTCCATCCAGAAGGGGTCACAGACGCAGCGCTTGGTGAAGGAGTCGCAGCGACCGTGCTCAGAGCAGTTCAGCTGACAGGCTGTGGGCCAAAACCAGCTGGGTGAACTGAAGGACTCACACATGAGGCAATAAAATGGCACAGTGGAGTTCAGAATGACTAACCCCAACCCAGGCTCCAACTTGAATCTAGTCACTCTGCAGCTCATCACCCCTTAGCTTAGCCACAACAAGTGCAAACATAAGCACCTAGTCCTCAAGCCAAATCAGAAAGTCATAACTAACACTAAGTCATAACTAACACTAACTAAGTCATAACTAACACTAACACTTCACTAACATAACACTCTAAGAAGTTTGCCTGATAACTCATGATTTTGGTAAAAAAAATAACAGAATTCATATAAATGTTAAATACATTATTTCAAATGTTTTTTAATATCAAATGCAGCAATTGGGACAGGCTACAAGAAACAGTTTGATCTTTTAAAGTGATCCAACAGCTCTAAAGAGTGGCTTTTGAAAGCCACAAAACCACAAGATCAGGAAATCATGAAAATAGATACATTATTCCAGTTTAAAGCATGGAACAGACCAGCACGTGGTCTCCAGAGGATGGAGCTCAGAAGAGGAAACCCAGCACTTGTGTGTGAATTTGTGAAGAACTGATACAAGGGAAACACTTCCTCCAGAGTGATGGATGTGCTGGAGAGGAAACAGCTATGACCCCAGCTATGAAGTCATACTGCTTCAGTGTGTTCATCAGCACCACATTTCAGTCTCCTAAGTATCAATCTGCTTTTGATTTTGGGAATTCTGTTCCTCCCAGCAACGTTATCAGTCAGAGTTTAGATGAAGTTAATGTTTCCCATTTCCTCACATACCAAAGCTACTGGGCTGAGTGGTGTGTGTGAGCACTCTGGTGCTCCTAGAACACACCAAGGTCCTTATTCTTGCAGGCATCTGAGAAGGGGAAAGACTTTAGCTCCCACCCCTGAGCCTCTTACTTACTGACTGTGTTAATCTCCAGCGCCCGGAAGATGAGGAAGTCTGACTGCTGCTTCCTCAGCTCGTTCTTCAGCGTCCAGGCGACCTCCCGGCCCTTGAATATCTGATGAGGTGGCTGGTTCTGTACAAAAAACACCATCTTCGTGCTGAAAGTCAGACAAGAATAATTATCTGCTGCTTCTCCAACCACCAGGCAGAGAGCCATTCCCCCCCCAAGTCTGTCACAAGATGGATTTATTCGGAATCCTAAATTTATTTCAAGACCAGGCTTCGAGCTCCACCTTGAAAGACCTGTTCCAGTTCCAACCATCATCAAGTACACATCTGCATGTCCACACCAGGTACACAAATCCCCACACTTTATACTTCTGCCATTTTCATAATCTCCTCCCTCACTGTGGGATGCTCATACCTCACAGCACATGGAAGTTGGGGGCTGGTTTAACTGCTCAGCACGAAGCCGACAGTGAAAGTTTACAATCTTCTGCAAAGCTTGCTTTGAATGCACAAAGTGTTCTACCAGGAAAAAGCTCAGGTGTAGAGGACACTGCACTCTGCATCTTTTATTGCATTAACTCTGCAACAGAACCACCCACTCCCCTAGCCTTGCAGAGCGCTGTGTATCCTTCAGATTCACAACTGGATGCACCGATGTTTCAGGAGGGGGAGGGGAGCAGGTGTTTATTACCAGAAGCCTACGAGTCAACAGGATATTAGTGAAGCTCTTCATGAAGAAACAGCAGCTGAGGGAACAGGTCTGTTTCAGAGCTACTTTGATAGAAAAGGCAAAAATGGGACCTTATAGCCATCTGTCAGAAAATAATCTCTGCTCTTTTATATCACTTCCCACTCTTCTGTCTATTTAATAAACATACAAACAGATGAAGCATTAATTACAAGAATCCCTCACCTTACCAGGTGAACAACAGTGGCAACTGCCTTGCTCACAGCAGAGACAGACAGGCAATACTGCACAGAAAGTGCTGGCTCCTCTCTTCCGAGCTCTTTAGGTTTGCACGGACAATGAATCCTGATTTTACTGCCACAGCAGGCAACGTGGACATGAAGGAATCCATACATTACTGAACTCAGGAAAGTCTAAAGCATAACAGCAGATTTACTGCTGACTTGCTGCATGACTTTAAGCACATCCCTTAAATCTTCTTCGGTGCTTTATCTACCTTAAAACCACGCCCCCTTTTACTACAAATGAAGTGTGACAGTGCTCTCATTTCAACAGATTGCCACTCTGCCACGGGTGAGCTTGTTGCCATGCTACTCACAGGCATGTTCAGGCATCCTCAAGCACACCTACAGTAACACCAGACTGCTGCTGGCACGGAGAAATGCGCAGCCGTTGCTGTGACAACACCACAGCACCAGTGGCTGAAGTTTTCTGCGGAGCGGTGGATCTCCCAGACCAGCCATTCCAGCAGAGGGGGAAAGCTGAGCTTGATCAGGGATTCTGATGCCAAAGCATCACTGCCAGAATCCAGCTGGGCTGAACCATCCCTCACTTGATTTGCTGGTTGCTGTGCTTGGAGCTAAGCACTGTTCAGACACAGAATGTGACCCCTTCCTGCAGCCCTGCCTGTGAGCAAACTTCCACTTGTTTAGAAAAGACCAACTCTAGTTCATTGCAAGCTGAACAGCAATCAAAGCCAAGGTTTCCTTACCTCTTCCAATAGAAGTTACACTGGTTTCCACTGAAGCTGATGTAGTTTGGATTAGTGTTGCTGCCTGCACAAAGGGGATTCCTACACCACCACCTCCAGTGTGGCAACAGCCTTTCAACACACTACTACTGCACCGAGCCCCTTTATTTGTTCAGTTATAACTCACAGCTGTACAACATCCCTCAGATAATCTTCACAATTTTCAAAAACAAAGATTAGTTCTTATTTTACAAATCTGGGGGCAAAACCACCATCACCAAACAGCTTTTAAGAACAGCACACCATCTCCAAGACCTGCTTGGCAACACACCTCTGCCAAGCAAGCAGGAATTTCCCCTCACTTCAAGAAGGATGTTGAGGTTCTGGAGCGTGTCCAGAGAAGGGCAACGAGGATGGTGAAGGGTCTGGAGAACAGGCCGTACGAGGAGGCTGAGGGAGCTGGGGGGGTTTAGTTTGGAGAAGAGGAGACTGAGGGGAGACCTTATTGCTCTCTGCAACTCCCTGAAAGGAGGTTGCAGTGAGGTGGGGGTTGGTCTCTTCTCCCCAGTGACAGGTGACAGAACTCGAGGTAATGGCCTCAAGCTGCACCAGGGAAAATTTAGGTTGGATCTTAGGAAGAACTTGTGTCCTGAGAGAGTCCTCAAGCATTGGGACAGGCTGCCCAGGGAGGGGGGTGAGTCCCCATCCCTGGAGGGGTTTAACAGACGGGGAGATGCGGTGCTTGAGGACATGGTCTAAGGGTAGACTTGGTGGCGGTGGGTTAATGGTTGGACTGGATGATCTTAGGGGTCATTTCCAGCCTTAAAATTCTATGATTCTATGATATCAATTTAAAACAATGTCCCGATCCACTTCCCAAAAGAAAACAGACCCTGGCTCACTAAACCCTCAAGCAACCCCTCTCTGGGTACACCCTACCTTTGTTCAGTGTATGGCTGGATCTTCTGCACAGTAATGTCCGAGTCGAGGACCCCCAGCAGAACACCTATTTGTCGGATGAACATGCCCTTCTGCCTCTCAGTCAGCTGGCTGACATTAACATCCAGAATTATCTCCACAAGGTTATTTTTCCTAGGATCTAGTGAGAACGTGGATAATACACATTTTAATCTCAGCACACTGTGTGCAGACAAGCAGAGCCTTGTTAGGGCACTGTAGGTGAAGGTGGCACAGCACAAAACCCAGGCTCACCGGGTTTGACTTCCACCGTGGTCCTCTCCACATCGCTCTCTCCTTTGGCATCTGTTACTCTGAGGTGGAATGTGTAAGTGCCTTCTACCAGATTGGACAAGAGGAGGACTGGATGATGGTCTGAATTATTTAAGACTTCCTGGAAGGCAGACCAAAGTAAGGATCAGGAGACAAAGGAACAAACTACATGACATATGCTCATACTTCAGGATAACGGATACAAGGGTCATCAGCTTTATGTTTCCCCAGGTGCTGTCAGTGCTACCCCTTACTGGTTTTTGGGGGGGCTGCAGCCTGCCATTCAGAACAGAAAGCTCACCCCAGCAGCAGGGCTCCCCTCGTCCCGGGTCCACAGGTAGCTGACAATTCCCTTATCATCAGAGGACTTCGACCCATCCAACTCAGCCGTGTTTGTGGGCAAGGTGATGACAACGCTGCCAGTGATCTTTGCAACTGGTGGCTTGTTTATCTCTAAGCAAACAGAGGAAGCAGTTGGAGAAAAATCTGGTAATGCCCACTCAAAAACTACTGTATTACCCATGCCCACTGCAACCCAGAAATCCCTGTTGCCTAACACTGGGGGAGGGATGATACACACTGCAGGATTCAGCTGAAGATTCTGTTTCCTCCAGAAACAGATAAACCTCTGACTTAGAGAAGGCAATTTCAGTGCTTTCCACGTTATTTTTCAACCATTCCCTACTCTTCCTGTGCCTCTGAAGACAGGTTTTGCCCAACTGCTCAGAGATAAGCTGTGCCTCAAGTATGACTGGACATACCTTCTTTGACAATGACATTGACCGAGCTTTGGCTCTGCAAGTTCCTCTCATCTTTAACTGTCAGAGTAAACTCGTACGTCCCAACTTGAAGGCCTGTTACAGTGGCAATACTGCTGTTGGCATTCTCCAGCTTGACACCATCAGGGCCCCTAAACAAAGAGCAAAAGGAGCAGTTTAAACTTTGCACAGACCACAGGAGCTGGCCTCACACCACGGGAGGTAACCTCACATCAAACAAGAGGCTCAAGTACAGTTTATGGGGATGAGAACAGTTGCCTGGAAATACAGAGTCCATGATTAAAACCAAAAGTCTCTTCTCCAGTTACACCAAGACAATCAAAAGAGTGCACTCAGAACAGAAAGCAGTTTCTGACAGTTCAGTGTTTTGGTTATTTTTAAACCAGGGGAACACTGATACCAGCATTTAGGTAGGGTTTATGAAAAGTGGTACTTTCAGCAAAACGGGCCCGTAAACTACAAAACAAGCCAATTTTTTTTAAGAAAAGGGATACAGCAAAAAGAGTTCCTTAATTTGTAAAAGCTTTATACATACTTTGTATTAGCAAACAGAAAAAGCTACTACAAGTCACTCATAGGCTTGTTTGTGAATTCACAGAATATCAGGAGCTGGAAGAGACCTCAAAAGATCACAGTCCAACCCCCTGCCCGAGCAGGATCATCTAGACTAGATCACACAGGAATGTGTCCAGATTGGTCTTGAATGTCTCCAAAGAAATCCCTAAAGCCCTTCAGGGAATTCAGAGTCTGAAGGGAAGCATGGCAACGAGAAGAGCACTGCCTCATTCAAACATACTGCAAAAGCATCCCGTCAGAAGGCTCTGCTTTTACCTGATCTGCAAGAGTTGGTCTCTTCATACAGCCAAGACCACGTTACACTGTTGTGATTCAAATGTGACACATCCTCTTTACATGTCATGACTACACCAAGAATGGGGATCAGGCACAGAGTTCAAGGCAAAAGTATTTCTAATGCTCAAATAAAACTCCACACCCCTCTCCAATTAAACAGAAATCCCTGAATCATTCCAGTCATCAGTGAAGCTCCTCAGGCCCGATGTGACCAGCATTAACACAAGGGAGGTATGTGGGGAGGTGTCTTGTTTTACAGGAAAGAGCTAGACACTTGCATAAGAGCAGTCTGGAAGAGGATACACACCGTGTTTTTTCCCATAAAAAGGAGACTATCTTCTGGTCATCTGAGCTCTTGCTGCCATCTAGGGTGGTGCTGTCCACAGGAAGAGTTAATTCTTTATCTGGACCAGCATCTGCCTTTGGAGGCTTATTGTTCTCTGAAAAAGGATTGCAATAGTTTTTATATACATGCCATAAAAGGTGGAGCTTAAAACCCAAGCAGTAAGCAAGAAGTTTCCCCATGATCCCTAGTACATCTCTTGCCTGTTATCTCAACCTTTTACTCAGAGAAAGCAAGGTTAAAAGTAGTTAAGAGTTGAGATCAGTGTTTCATCCATACATCCACAATAAAGAACCCAGGAGTTGTGATTTTTTGCTCCTATTCTCTAAGCATTACTCCATTTATCCTGCTCATACAGCAGGCAACACTCATCAAAACTTTCTTCTGTTGGTTTATCAGCACTCTACTAGCCCAGAACAGTCCTAAAGTAAAGCAGCCCTCCTGAAAGCAACACAAAGCACTGCAAGATCTAGAGCCTGTCAACAGCTTGATGCTTGCCTCCAAGCCCTGGAAGTGGCAAAAGCAGTGAAAGGCAGCTCACCTGGCTGGACGATCACAGTGACCTCAGCAGTGGACTGGTGCCCAGCAGAATCCGTCACGATCAGCTGGTATGTGTAATCACCCTCTTGCATTGCAGAGAGCTGCAGGACTGGTGTCCTCACCCCCTTTGAGAAAACACACTCGTGTGTTAGGCAGAATCCTGGCACAGATGACGACAGACCAGATCAACTGCTATCAGCAGGTTCTAGGGATTTGTTGTTAGCCTTGATTTGGGGCCAGAAGTTTGTGCCCCTTCAGCAAGACACTTGCAGCTACATTTATGCACAACAAGAAGGATGCTGTTGTGGAATGTATCAAGAGCAATGATGTATTCTTACCCTAAGGGATTCAATAGTTAGCAACTCCAGCAAAACCTCTCTGGAGCCCTGTGCAAATCACACACATCGTGAACCTGATTCATGGACTTTCTTATTCCATAATCTGACAGCATTAACAACCTTTAAAATAAAAATGATCACATGGAAACAAGTTCCAGTTTTTACTGTTTCAGACTGAGTGTCTGGCTAGTAACAGCAAACTTCAGATTCCAAAGCTCATCTCCAAAGATTTGTTCCACTGTGTTTGCCCAGCTTAGGAAACACATGGTGTGGCACAGTGGGTTATCCTGTACAAGTGGGTTATCCTGCCAAGCTGGCTGAGAGTTACCAGAAAGATCCCAGCCTGGTTTCCACATCTGCTGATAGCACTGAAGCATCCCCATTACACCTCTGATTTAGCCATCAGTAATGTTCTGAGAAGGCAGCAACTGACTGTATAAAGAACATGTTTCCCTAGCAGAGACGTCAGTTAAAGTGAGCTGCAGGGGTGTGATCAAGTTGTGTTGAAACCTGCTGGGCAGGACACCAGAATCCAAAGCCCCAGAGCTCCCATCTCTCTCAATCTTCCATTCCTGAGCAGGACTTAAAACTGTGTTGCTCAAGAAAGGAAGCAGGATGCAAGTGAAAGCCCGTGGCTACACTGGTGCACCAGATCAGCCACTAAGACAATACTGACTTCACATGGATTTAGTTTCAACTACAGATTTAATCATCACACCCTTGCTCTGTAGTATTATGAAGAGACATTTGCAATTAGTCAGTTTTAAATTAATTTAAAATTAAAAACTATTTGATTACAGGAAATAAAAGGTCAGCTAGTGAGTAATCCAGGTCAAGTTTCCAAGACCTGCACTGACCTGCATCTCCATCACCTTCCCTTTGCTGTTAGGGCTGAGCAGCCACTCATAGCTGACAATGCTGTGATCATCAGTGCTCTGATTCCCATAGAGAGTGATGGAGTTCTGAGGCAGGGTAATCACTTGGTTTGGGCCTGCATTTGCCACTGGAGGGTAATCCACTGCTTTGTTCACAGTCAAGTTTGCAGTGGTGGAGTTGCTGGCACCATCTGAATCCACCACTGTTAGACTGAAGAGAGGAGGGAAAGAAAAAAGTGAAGTGTCACAATTATCAGAACTAAGCTGGAGTTACCTCAGTTGCAAAGGAAGATATAGAAACTTAAAGCACTTTTAAGGATAGGACAGTAATTCTTTTCAGGAGAGGAAAAAAACTCCATGCTTTGAGTCAACTGTGCTTTTTCTGAATAGGAACTTCCCTCAAGTGCCCAATTATCAGCCTGAAAGCAATGCAAGAAACTTGAGTCACGTGTCTCCTACTTGAAAACTACCACCTGGTTCCAAGACAGAACTGAGCTGTGAAAGATCATCAGCTTTCACACACATTGGTGTGATGGAGAAGACCTCCCCTGGTATAACACTGCCTCCCAGGAGACATTCATTAACATGGACACCGAAGTTCATTACTGATCCAAAAGTGGCCTGAAGACAGTGTGGCTCTCCAGAAAGGGGAGTATCCCAAAACAACTGCTTTCTGTTAAATCATTCATCTCCTTAGTTCATACACCAAGTGCTTAAGAGGAAAACAGTGTTCAGCTACAGGTACTTGGATTTAAACAAATCTGCTGACACAGTGATGTCCATCACAGCAAAAGGTAGACCAAAGGAAAAACACAGAACAAACATTAAAATCAGCTACTATCTACTACTCAGGTACACCCATAAAACCATTAGGCCTCATCCACTTATCTGAGACAAACACACTGTATTTAAAAACTGGATGCAAAGCCTGCATTTCTTACTAAGCTTTTACCCAAACAGTTTACAGTTGACATTTCAAAAGACATTTTGTGGCACTGGCAGAGCACTGTCTCCCTTCTGCCACCATCTTAAACCAGTGCTACACTTTAGGAATTAAAAAGCAGTGAGATAGGGTTATCTCTCCTGAAGCAAAAAGCTATGAAACTACCTGAAGGCACAGAGTGGAGAGAGGGAACACATGACTTGTCCTTTTTAAACCAGACTAACACCTCAGGAATCTTGTACATTTAAGGGATGAGAGCTGATCAACTCTTCCATGTATAACCTACCTGAAGGTGTAATTCCCAGGCACCAGGTTGGTCAGGGTCAGTATGGCTGTACCACTAGAAACCTTCTCCTCCCGCAACGGACCCTTCAGTTCTTCCCAGTGATAGCTGACAATTCTGTCATCATCAGTGCTTTCTGTTTCAGTTTGGGAAGAAAACACACATTCAAGGAGGTGGAAAATGCTGCTTCACAAACCCCAGATGTTCAGTCCCCTACTTCAGGACTTGACTTAGTGGGTAAAGGCATTTTTGGTCCAAGCCCTGAGGGCTCTGCTGTGCTCAGCTACCAGTGCATGTCCTCCTCCACTGTTTCACGGGTGTGCTGGAACACCCTTAATCCCAGGTTTGTGTGATTGGGAAGAAAAAAAACCAAACCAAAACCCACTAACAGAATACTTGTTGGGTGTAAGACAACCTGAACATGTTTAAAACAACTCCCTAAAGGCTCTAGTGAGGGCCAGGATCAGTGAAGGTGGTGTATCAAAGCTTAATGCAAAAGGCCAGTGACTGACTGACACTAATTTTTATCCTAAGCAGCCACCTTTAGAGCTTCACCTTCCATAAGGAGCCTGGCCTACGCCAATGCCCTTCAGGAGGAAGCACAGAGAGGTGCTGTCAGGTGCATATCCCCCTCTGCTGGCAAGAGGGCCTGATTCTTTCCACTAGAGTGACAGCACCACAGCCAGTTCCTCTTCAGCTTTGCCCAAAGACCCAGCCCATAACCAAACAGAACCAGGACTACTGCACGAGGAGGAGCAGGTACTCACCGCTGCCGTCAATAACAGTTGAAATGGTTGGCAGTGAAATCTCCTGGAACTGCGGGGACACGATGGCGACAGGAGGCTGATTCACCCGAGGCTCTGCAACAATGACAGAGCTGTTACAATGACATCTACAGGCTGATCACGACAAAAAGCCCCGGCCAAGGACCAGCAGCTGAAAAACTACTGTCCCTTTGTGTGCCTGGAAGAGCAGTAGAATATGTATTGTGCATCCTCCTGCCTCTCCCCAGCACTATCTACCCCTCAGTCCTACAGTGTGCTGGGTCCAAGAGAGGAGTCCTAAGTGTGGAACTGCTGTGCCACACAGCTCCATGCCAGGCACCAACCAGGCTGACTACACAGAACTGCAACATCAGCAACACTGATCTGTACTTTCAGCAAGTCAGATTCCAAATTCAGGGAAACAGAACTAACAAAAGGAATTTAAAGAGCAAGGAGGGGAACTGCCTCCACTCTAGTGCTCTGGGAATGGCTGCACTGCATCAGTTCTCCCACACCAGGTCAAGCATTTGAGTACAGACCATTCTCATAAAGCAGCACCTAGAGCTTCTTGCCAAAGTTTGGCTGCTGCTCTGAAAAATGAATGATTTTGATGCATGCTGCCAACTGCAGATTCACTGCTTATAAGGAAATGATCAGCAACAGCATCCAGGATGTCAACCACAAACTCTTGCTAATTTAGGGAGTGTAAGAACACTTCTCTGCTCACAGAGGTTGTAGAAAAGGTCTTGCTGAAGTGTGCAAATAAAGTTGGGCTGAGTTTTTATTACTGCAGAACCTGTGGTTGCATCTTCACATAGGCCATCTAAAAAGACCTGGGCAGCACAAGCTACTGTAGCTACACCAGCTCATCTGCAAACCAGTAAGGAATGAGAACTGACTTAACCTGCCTGTGGTTGGGAATTACATTCTTTACTGGACAGGGAAGAAAAGAACCTCCAAAGTAGCTTCAAAGCTCTGGCTTCCCTTCTTTTTTCACTCCTGCTGCTATAAGCTTTTAACCCAGTTACTGAAGCAGTGGCCTTCCAGGGTGAGGCATTTGCTAAGCATGTTTTTATCAGTATTCCAGCTCTTTTATTGAGTGGTTGGCCCATATGTCACGAGGTGGAAGTATTTATGACTATTAGCAATAGTTTCAGATCTCAGAAATGACTTAATGCACATACATATACACTGAGTTCACAGCTTGAGTTTTCACTATGTCAAACCAGGGTCCAGTACAATACACCCAATGCAGGTGTCATCCTTTGTCAGACCCAGATGAAGCCAAGAAAAGAAACAATTCCACCAACTCACTTGGATTCACCGTAACATTCACGTAACCCTCTCCACGTGCATTTTCCCCCTCAACAACGACTTTGAATTCATACAGACCAACAGTAAGCTGGAAGTAAACACAAAAGAGCATATTAGAAGGTCAAGTTACCATAAGCTGGCACATTAGCAGCATAAAACACGGATAATTGTGCCTCAACCCATATACACACACAGCAGAGGATGGTTTCCATGCCAAAATGGTATTATATATCTCTTAGTTTACAATGGCTATGCAGAAACCAAATGCTAATAATTCTTTCTGCCAGAGATTTGTCACTGGAGGTTTATTTTCTAGCAACAACAGGCAAACAGGAGAGAGATAACAGATTAGTTCAGGTTGTCTGGCCACAGGAATCTGTGCTAGCAGATTGCATTTAAGATGAGAAAGGTCACATGTAAGAGAAGAAAATCTCTCCTTGCATGTTTTCACAAAGGAAAGTATTTCTTCTCTTCCTTGTAGGTGACATAAGTCAGGCAGTCACATGCTATTATTCACTGTTAAACCAAGATAGGAGGGCAAAAGACAACAATGATAGCATCCAAAACCCTGACACAGACACACATCTCCTTTCAAAGGGATTTTCTGTGCATGATACCGTGCCTAATGACTGCAGACTTTTTTCCTGAGTGCAGCACACTCCAAGATGCTCAAAGGAATGTCTTTCCTGGTTGCCAGGGTCCCCACCTTCTCACACAACAGGACACTAAGCAGCAAAACCTTTACCTTAGACAACTTAAGGGTCTGGAAGTGCTTCCCTTCCATTTCTCCACTGTAGTCTTTTGGATGAGTAATCAATTCCCACTCATAGGAGTATGTGGTTCCTTAAAAAAAAAAAAGTTACAGATGTTAGTTTTTAAAAGGCTGCCTTTCTGCCATGCTCAAGAAAAGCAAAGCTATTAAACATTTACAAGGCACACTCTGCTGCACTATGGAGAAACAAGACAGCTTGGAATCTGGGCTGCAGCTTTTTGGGAATATACCCAGGAAAAGCGACAATCTGTGCTTCTAACCACATTTACTCTGGAGCCAAAACCCATCTTCCAGCCTGCAAGGCATTAAAGAGCTCTGGAACAATCACAGCTCCAAGATGAGAGAACAAAAGTGCCCTCGAATCCTGCAGACACAACACACTGCCAGTTTCTGAAGGGGAATGCATCCCTCCCTGCTGCAGCACAACACAGAATACCAGTGTCCCTCCTCCACAGGCTCCCTCTGCCACTGGGGACAGAGCTACAGGCAGGAAAGTTACAAACACCTGTGAACATTTCACATGATAAACCAAGGAATGTCTAGAAACACGTTCTGCAGCATGTCAACCCCCCATATCAGATTTCAATCCACCAAGTGAGAGACCACTTGCTAAGACAGCTTGTCAGCTCTCAGCAAATACCATGAATAGATGAAGATCTGCTGCTTCCTCACACACACTTTGAGAACACAACATCTCCCAAATCTAAGGACTTTGTAGCAAGACAAAACTTGGGAAGTGCTATTTTCTGGGAGAGGCAGCACGAGGTAAACAGCACAGGACAAGAGAGTTCTACAGGACAGCAAACTCTGACAAATGACATTTTGAAGACTGTCCTTATTTGACACTGTGTAAGATGCCTGTTTGGCACTCCAGCACCACCAGCCCTTAGCAGAACTCCCAGAGAAGCCTTACGAGGTGGAGGTTCAGGAAACACAAATGCATTCAGCTGAACTTCATTCTTTGGCAGGGTCACTTCAACGCTGTCTCCAGCAGAAACCACCAGCTCCTTCACAGCTGAGAGGGAGAAACACAGAATTGAAAGAGGAACAGAAAACAAAACAAAACAAACCAACTAACCCCACCAAACAAATACATACATAAAACCCACCTTGGCTTCAGAGTCTGTGGAATAAAACCAGCTCAGATGGCTGTGTTTTGTAAACATCTCACCACTCAACATATCTCCCAGTTCAGGTTTCCCCTCGTTAATGCAAAAGCACTAATGGGGTTTTAAAATTTCCAGGCAACCTCAACATTACTCAGTTCTCTCTCTCTGCAGGTGCTGTGCAGTTCCTGCTCCTTTTCTAAAGAGCTGAAAGGTGACCTCAAGCCCTGTACAGGAGAATCCATTCACCCAGGTCCTGCAGGATGGGAAGGGTTTTACCCAACAGGTTTTCAGCAGAGAACCCAGCTGCAGTTTCATGGCCCAGATGCTATTTACCACACTGCAATTTCAGACCTTCACAAATATATGAAGAATCCATGGTATTTCTTTTGTGAAAAACTGCTTGGGGGCCAAGAGATTTTTTTTTAAAAAAACTATATTGCTACTGCACTAATTATGGAAAAATCAAAATACAAACCCAGTTCTTTTATTCAGATTTTCTTTTCAACCCCTGTTAAGGATGCCATTCCATTTCAAATAAGTTATCAGGTAGTTTTGTTTTTGAAAAGGTGCTGAGATGCACACTTCAAAGGTACCACAATGTCTCATCTTTTTCAGTGCTGCAAGAGCTCATCAAGGAGAGCTCAACAGGTGATGTTTGCTGGAGCCTGTTCTCACCTGGTGTGGTGGCAGTAGTACGTGGTGACACAGCAGTGGTCTGGATTGTGGAGACACTGCTGTTGGTGGGAAGTCCACTTGGCACAGAAGTAGCTGTCTGCATCTTTGTTGTGCTTTTCCCTGACACAGGGCTGACTGTGGGCAACACATCTGAGGAGTGAGGACGGACCAAAGCATCATCCAGCTGCCCAGGCTTCTCAGTCTTCCCTGTGGCTGTCAAGCCCTGTGCCACAGGGCTGGAGAACGTAGCCAACACTGAGGGCTCTGGTGCAGATGTTCCTGTGTGGATCTGCAAAGGAAAAAGTTGTCTGAATGCTGAATGTTGTTTTGGTGTAGCTGTGTTCATTGCAATTCTTCAGTTAGGCAGGCTTGTTCTTTCCCAGAAGGAGGATGCTTTACTGCTTGCTTCTAAAATGTTTCTCTCACACTAGACAGACCATTTCTAGCTCAAGGTCCAAACCAATGTTTGGACCTTAAGTTTAACTAAAGCATCCTAAGTATCAAAGTAGTTGGTGTGGCCAACCTGCCAGGCCATCTAGGTTCAAAGCTGCAACGATGTGGAGTAAGACAGAAGCAAAAGAAAACCTGGGGCATTTATTTTGGCCACGTGTTCCTTTTTCTAAAGCAATGCAGTTGGAAAGCACAAAGCAGGAGGATTGCAATGGCATTTTTACATAACATTCAAATCATTGCAAGGGGAAATTTACTTTGGAATCACTCTTCAAAGCAAGGTGACCTGACACAGAGTTCCCTGTGTGCATGCCACAGGAGATGCTGCTGGCACAGGGAGCTGAGCTTGTGGGTTTTGCTCTCATCCACAGAGGATGAAACTCTTTATTGAAAATAATCAAAGTGGCAGCAACAATTTCCTGTCTTTCATCAGAAAATTCCTTTTGCAGTACCAAGCCCCATTCCAGTCCTCCCCATGCCAGGCTCTTGACAACTCACCTTCTACCATGAAGTACACGTGCACAGCACGTTTTGTGGAGCTACCTCTACCTAGGAGCCACCTCCATCTAATCTAGAACATCTGCTAAATACTTCAAATGGAGTGATTTACTACCATCTTTAACTTGGGACTTGTTTTGGAGCTGAACTGCCCACTACTCCTCACAAGAGCAGCTCATCAAAACCTCAGTTTGGAGGAAATATTCTCAAGCTTTCATACCACGCTGCTGGCATTCCATCCAAGAAAGGGGAATTGGAAACAAACTTCAGATGATGGTGGGCAACACCCTGGTCAGTAAATGGGCTGAGCTTCAGAAAACACTACAAGCCAGTTATAAAAAATAAAGCCATCATATACATGAGGACAGGCTGAGAGAGTTGGGGCTGTTGAGCCTGGAGAAGAGGAGGCTCCGGGGAGACCTTCTAGCGCTCTGCCAGGACCTCAAGGGGGCCTACAAGAAAGATGGGGAGAGGCTGTTCAGTAGGGCCTGTTGTGACAGGACAAGNCCAGCAAAGCCAGGAGTAGCAATGAAGGCACTGAAGGCTTCTTAGCAAGGGGTTTTTTTTTTGCAGTCTCAAATAAATCATTTCCTCTCCTGGTAAAGTTAGCTAACCTTCCCTTACAGAATGCAAAATATCTCAGTTCACTTGTTTGATTAACATCTGAGCTTTGTGGGCCAAGGAACCAAACACTATTAGTGTTACAAACACAAGCAGGTTTGCTCTATTTGCTTGCTGGTGGGCTTCCTTTATCTCTAACAGAACTATGGATTCTTAAAAACAAAGATGCAGGCAAAATCTGACACATTGCTCTGTGCTGCTCTTCATCTGTAGCCCCAGGACAGTGGGCTGTGCCAGGTGGTACTGCCTTATGCCCAGCTGTAACTCGGGTCAACTCATCCCATCTGCCAAGGAAGCAAATAAGAGTCAGAAATATTGATTGGCACAGCAAAAGGGGAACTGCCAGGCAGGTACTCAGACACTTGAGACAGACAGTTTAGGAATGGCACAGGTAGACAAAGTCTCCATAACTTTATACCACTGTGGGAAACCATGTTTTGCTTAACAAGAGTCAAGCCAGGTGGGTTGCAAGAACATCTGGCACAAACAGCATGCAGGAGGCCTTCATCTGTCTGCTGGGCACAGCAGCAGAGCCTCTGCCTTACTCCACAACACCTTCAGTGAGCTGGATGCTTCCTTTAATTGCTTTAATGCCTAAAAAAAACCCAAAACCCTAAACAGCTTTACAATTAAGACAGATCCTCCTCCTCCTCCCAGAAGTTTTCAGGATGACTTGACAGCCAAACATCTGTGGAGGGCTCGAATTAGATAAGCTTTGCCTACGGCAACATAAGAGACAAAAATGCCTCTAAAGCCTGCAAGTTGAGACACTTCTTATCTTTACTCCATAACCCTGTGGTCTTAAAAGCAAAGAACAGAAGATGTCATTCTTGGGCATAAATGAGAAGCAGACTAGAAGTTGTACCTTATTAGCTGGAAAATAAGTAGTATCTTGGCCAAAGTGAATGTAGGGATGTCAGGCACTTCTGATTCTGACCCCTACCTGCCTTTGGCCTGGGACAAATGATATGGTTTGCCTGTATGAGTGTCCAACATCTGTGTGATGGAACTAGAGCAGCAGCGTGCAGGAAAACCCACACCAAACTTAAGCTACTAGAAGGAAAAATATCTGGATTTTATTTTATTTTTCATTTAAATGGGCCTTACTTTGCTGAGCCTGGACTGTCTGTGGAAAAAAGGCTCTTTTCAGCTTCATCTACAAAAACATGGGCAATGTCACAAGCCATTAGAGTTAATGCTGGCTTTGAAGAGAGACCTTCCCTCCTTCCTCATAGGGTAAAAAGCACCCAGGAACTAGCATGATAGCAAGAGTCACACACCAGCAGCCAGAATTGGGAGTGCAGAAACGAGCTCCTTGGCTCTGTCATAACAACTGTAAAGGCTGCAGCCAGTCTGCCTGCAGAGCTGCTGCAGTGCTGCTGCAGCCCCTCTTGCCAGCAGCACTGTGCTTCAATGCTTCTCTTGGCCAGCAATTAAAGGCATTGCCATATTTCAAAATTAACAAGTACTTGAACAAGGCAGGAGAATTTAAAAAGGTGCCTGATAAGTGTTACTGACTTGCAAAAAGGCTCAAATTTCTCCAAGTTAAGGGCTGAGGAGCAGGTTGCACTGTGGTTTATTCCTATACACTCTCCTTCACCCATCCCTGGCTCCACAGCACAGATACAGTAAAACCACAAATTAATGCTAGCTGCACATTAGCAAAGGACATTGCAGATGGCTGTGGAGCTATCAGAACTGCAAGGGGAAAATTAAAACTCAGTGAGGCAATGTTTTCCTAACCCTGTCACTTGACTTCCCCCTGAGGCTCTGGGAGCGAAGGAGAAGATGTGCCTTGCCACATATCCAATCTTCTCCAACATAAGGGGAGAATATGCACATTCACTTATTTCTCCTCTTTTAGAGAGGAGTTAAGAGCCACTTTGACCTCAAACATCCTTCCCACTTCAGGTATGTGATGCTCCCAGGTGGAGCTGCTCTGTGTGCAGTGCTGATCCCGTGTACTCCTGTCCCTCCATCCCACCTACCCAACCTTCTCGAAGGACACAGGACAAAATGCACAGCAACACCTGCTGAAGCCCTGTGCTCCACACACTGGACCAAATCCAGTCTGGGAGAAACTCTACTGACTTCAGCCTATGTGTGATGTTACTTATTCTGGCCCATAACCAGAGTTGGAAAACTCCCTGCTGTAGCCTCTCCCTCCTGGCAAAGGCTGGCCTTATCCCAAGTACACAGCCTCCAATGTTACATCCTTGGCCCAAATTAAACTGCTCTCAGAGCAGAAATGCAAGGACAGCAGCACAGCTTTTGTGTTATGCCAGTGAAAGTTGGATGGTTCAATAATCAAGGAATTAGCCCAGGGCTGGGTAGAACCAGCTTCAATTCAATACTCCTGTTAAGGTGGATTTTTTAACTCTCCCTTTTCCTCAGAAAATCCAACCTAAACCTCAAAAATGCGACTGCCAGGAATTCCATCACAGCCAATATATTTTAGTAAGGTGTTTTTATTTGGATGAACCTGCATTTTGCTGAGTGATCTGGGCTTTCTCACTAACACAAACCAGCAAGGAGAAGAAAAACCTTTCCCCCTCATATATCCAAAGTGCACCTTAGTGACAACAAAGAGCACTTCCTACAGATAGGAAATCCTGCACACTCTGCAATATTCAGAAGGAGCTTAACCCAGGTTGTTAAATAATATTTGCAACCAATTTATTGGCCAGGCACTGAATAGTAATAATGCAACACTGCAAACTGAACAAGCAGGGAAACACAACAATTATTAGCCAAGAGCAGCAGAAGACATTTATTTAAGACTGGCAGTGAAAAAGCCTCCCAGGCATTGCCTGAGAAACGAGTGAAAGAATGGGGTCACCCTGTAAACCTCAAATATTAGAAGGAAAGGGTGGAAATGCTGCAATACTGCAGGGGAAAAAGAGAGCTGAGATCTTGAGTCAGCCCTAAATGCTGTGGGGTTCTGGAAAATCAAACATTTGTAAAGTTGCAGTGCCTGATTTCACACGCCACCAGCTCGCAGCGGTGTCCCTTGGCTGCTCTCCACATCCTGCTCAGCAGGGTGGTGGCTCAACCAGTCACAGCCCTACCTGGGACCAAGATTTGAATACAAGGAAGAGAAATAAATACAGGCAAGTTTCCAGAAAGCACCAGGCTTCAACAGGGCCAAAGCCCAGAACCATGGCAAAAGGAATTTAAGGAACAGTTTCACAAAGCAGAATGTATTTCACTAGGATGAGTGCAGAGGCTTCTCTGTATAATGCTCAAAAGACTATTTACAGATTTAAAAATACAAACATCATTTAACAATTCAAATGTGCCAGTTTCTTTTTAAGACTAAATAGTGGATCTAAATCTAACAGATTTACTAGATTACCACTGTACATGTTTGGAGCAGAGACTAAACTGGTTTCATTCTCTCAATGCCAACATAAACTTTTATGGATTTGAGGAACTGAAGCAGTCTTCAAAAACATAACAAAAAAAAAAGCTGGTGTTTAGACACCAACTCAGGAAAGCAGGATGACTTGAAAATACACTGGAAACTATGCATGAATCTATAAAATCATGTACTTAACTGCCTCAACAGGGCACTCAAAGGGAAACAGCTAATTTGATTTTGTGAATCTGAAGGTAATTTTTAGCTTATCCCAGCTAGGAGGACAGGAAAAAAAAAAAAGCAAAAACAAAGACACAAACTAAAAAACCCAACACAAAATGCCAACCCTTGGCCTTGCCTGGCTGACAGGAGGCTGAAAGCAGACATCCAGAAAGGTCTATGATCACTTAAACACCTTCAAGACAAGGCCTACATCAAGCGAGACTGAGCAGGAGAGTGACAGCTGTCCAAAGCAGCCCCGTTTCAGCCCCAGCAATCACACTTACCTGCAGCAAGCTAACACTGTCTGCATCACTTGATCTGTTCACATTATTGCTTTTAGGAAGGAACAGGCTTTTGGTTTTCTGCTCTCTTGCATTCTGTCCATTTGTCAGTGAGTCTTTCTTTTGACCTGGATGGCCTTCAGACACAGGTCTGTCTGCCACTAAGCGCCTCAGTACCCGGTTCCTCGAGCGCTCTGCTTCACTTGGGCTGCTCCCAGATTTGCTCCCTGATGCTCTGGCTGCAGCCCCACTGCTGGGGCTTGCTGCTGTATCCCTTTCCAGGAGTTCCACCCTGTTACCTGCCAAGCTTTGCTTCTGCAATGACCTCCGTAGTCTTTTTCTCCCCTGGATGGGGATGCCCCAGTCCAACCACTTGTGAAACCGGGTCTTCACATCACCACCTGTTTGAAACACGTGCTCTGTGCTTTTTGATTTCTTTAAAAACACCAGAAGAGAGTCAGAAGAGCCAGTCCTGTCTGCCTGGCATGTGCCAGGTGTAGTGCAGTTCACCTGGATGCACATATTTCCCAAGAACCAAAAGGTCTCACAGGTGGGGCTCTGGCAGCAAGCGGTCTGACAGGACTGCACAGTATGAAACCCTTCCAGGAGCTGTAAATGATGGTCTTCCCACGATGTCAAATGGCCACCCAGCAGGATCTTCCCCAGCTTGCATTTAGATCTGTTCCAGTTTGCATCTGGGAAAGGGGAGGGAAGACAAAGACAGTTCTCAATCCTTCAAAGCAACGGACAACAGATTCTCGGTGCTGGTGTCAAGGCAAATTTAGGGCACAGAGTGATGTGGGAGAGAGGGTACAGGACAGTTAAATGGGGACTTCTCAGAATCTGAGCTCAGTATCTAGTCATTGCACTAGATTTTAAGTAACAATCCACTATCTCAACCTCCTACAGAACCACCACCCTTTTGATAGCAACAGAGCCAAGGGAAACATTCCTGTGTCACAGAGAACCGTAAGGCACAGACAGAACAGTGAGGCTGAGGTTACACACCAAGTTCACAGCCAGAAACTGAAGCCAGAAATCCTGAGCACAGTTTCTTACTGTAACCAGTCGACAGCATTGGCTCCCTGTCCCCAGTTTGCCTTAAGAACAGCTCTGGAAACAGTGACACTGGCCTGGTTCACAGTATAAAGGCTTGTTTTCCTCTTCTGTGCTGATGGCTGAAGTCAGGTACTTGCCTGAAATCACTCCATTTGAGAAGTCACTACATCTAGTACAACAGAGGTCTGCAATGCCTATCCTCAACCACCCACTCCACTCTAGTGCTTTCTCTAACAGAAATTATCTGTCAAATATGTTTTCTAACAGTCAAGTTACTTCAGATCTCAGATCAGGGGTAAAGCAGCAACTGCTTTGCATGTGGATTTTTTTTTTTCCCTTAGCATGAAAAATTATAGTGCTTGCAGGGATCAATGGATTAAAGGCTTCCAAAATTCAGAGCTCTGCAGATTAAGGACTCCCTAAAAATAGACTAATGACCTATGAGACTGTTACAACGTGCTGTATTCAGCATCCAAGGGATAATAGGTCACTGGAAGATTACTTTACACACCATGTCTCCAGACTTTGAGTAGTGCAGCTGCAGAATATGCTCCAGATCTGGCATTCTTACCCAGAATGGATGTGTCACTTGTTTAAAATAAAGTGTGATGGCCATATACTCGTGTCCCTTTTGTGTGGAATCTCTTGCTACACCAAGAACTTCAACCCAAAAAGGGAACTCACACCACCACGATGAAAAGCTTGGTTTTGAAACACTAGAGAGCAGGAAGCCAAAGTGTTATTTATAGCTTATTGTGAAGCCAGCTCAGCAAAGGCAGTTTGAAGACAAGGCTGCAGAGAGTTAGAATCAGCCACAACAGGATGGATTTGAGATCCGTGACCAAGTCACAGGGCACCAGAGCTCCCGTGGGCGTCTGAACCCGCAACTGTGAGGAAGGTGGGGAAGCTCTTCACTCCAGCAATGTCCAACTGCAACATGTAAATGAAACATTGCATATGTTCAACAGAGAGAGAAGTTGACATCAACACCTTTACAGTCACCACCAGCCCTGTCACACTTCATCAACATACGGCGCTTCCTTTGAGAGCGAGCGGACGCGCAGCCCGGCCGCCCGGGGCAACAATCGACCTCATTACACTCCAGAGTGCTTGGAGTGACACACTGTGCACAGGCAGGGACAAGCACCTGGCACTAACCTGACAGGCCTGGAGTTAAAGCAGAGTATGAGGCATGGGGGGGGCTGCACACACAAAAGGTACCTTGGTGTACACACAGACACACACAGGCTTAGGGAAACGAGTAGCAAAGGGAGGAGTAACGCTCTCGCTGGGAATTTCAAGAGGATCTTATCCATTCAGACTCAGTTTAGCCTAAAAAAAATAAATCAATCACTTTGTTAAGAGTGAAGCACTGTCCTTATTATATCCTGGTCAAAAGGGAACTCTGGTCCTTCCCACATCCCTAAAAACCCTCCTCAACCTTGACCAGTGCTCATCCGTCTCTCCCCACGTGTCCACCCTGACTCACACATACCACTCAAATTAAAGTGTGATACAGAACCCAGTGACATCCAGCAGAAACTTTCTAGTAACAGACTTAGAGCAAACTGTATTTTTAAATGTCCCCAGGGAAGATATCCCTTGTGAAAACTCACTCCATAACACAAGTATTGCATTTATTACACTGAATTATGAAGACTGAATCCCCATGCCAGAGCCATGACTTAGCACAGATGATGCAACACTATCATGCTGAGCACATTCTGCTGCTCTAACCCACTGCTACACCAAGATGCAGACATTTGAGTTATATTTTGCCCAGATTTCATTTCCAGAACTCCACTAGAGTCCACTCAGGATGTGTTTATTTGAAATGAACCAATATGGTTTCTTAATTACTGTACAGCTTAAAACTCAGCTAACCCTCAGGAGTGACAGAAGTGAAGAGCTCACTCACACGTAAACGACCAGCATTCCCAACATATGTTTTCCACAGAACCACTCTGATTTTCACCAAAGCAAGTCCCATGGCCTTTGGTGGGACAACTCTAAGTGCCATGGCAAAAGGCAGAGTTCCTCAGTCTACACCTGAGTTTCACCACTGGAAAGATGAAAGATATTCTGCCAGGAAAACCCACCCAACCTGCTCACTCAACACCTCCTTCCTGAGAGCCCTGCAGGAACACACTCCAGGCAAAAAAAGCTGTTGTGATGAGATGCCACATGGAGCTGCCATTTGGAGTCTTGCAAACTGAGACCTCTGTGGCATCTGGTGCTGCACCTGCACTCGCAGACATGGACCTGCACCATGAGGAAAGGCAGCTGTGAGTACCTGAGGTATGAACACCTGCCTTCAGAGAGAGCAGCCTATTCAGTCCCTTCCAGCTCCATGTGCTGCAACCAAGGCAGACACATACAGGAATTCCTAGGCTGTGTCCAGACAGTAAATCCAGTCACTGACAGCATCAATGCCAGCAGCTTCAGAGCAGAGCTCAACAACCGTGTCAGCAGCCACATCCCTGAGGATGAGTTCCCTTCTGAGCCCAGCAGCCTACCACAACACCCATCACAAGACACCCAACATAGAGGGTGTGCTTAATCACTTCATAACATTGGTTTTGTCTTTTTTTTTTTTTATTTCCCCAGTATATCAATACAAAACCTGCTGCTCTTCTCCAGAGCTCAGGAGTTCCTATCCTGGCGGTGCAGCTCACAGCCTTGCTGAACAGCAGGGGAAAGAAGCAGGCAAGAACAGTTCCTATTAATAAGCTCAGGTTCACAGGCTTGCTCAGGCAGTTAATCCCTCCTGATAGGAGATTAATGATTAAAGAAAGACTTGACTCTATAGACTTTTAAAATCTGTCACATGTAACCAATTATGTCAACGTGGTTCCTCTTGCGTAACTCCATGCCAGCACACTAATTTCTAAGCAGACATAATTCCTTTTCAGTTTAACCAACTCTGCTGCCTAAGTGACACAAACAAAACCAAAAGAATAAAGACTACACCGTGGGGAAAGCATCTGCAGCAGGGTAACTATGTCACATCTGACTACGTGTTTCTGCACATGCAGCTGCCTTCATCATTTTAACTCTCCCAAGCAGATCAGCCCTGAAACACTGCAGCAACATCCCAAACACCCTCTAAGAGTGACACAGCACTCAACAGCTCTAGACTCCAAATATATTCCTAAAGACAGGAAGAACCATGGAGAAAGCCCCAGTCCATGAGGAAACATGCAGTATGCCCGATACACCATCCGCAGAGCGCTGAGAATCCTCTGCTAGGAACAGGAACACAAATAAGTCTTTCCAGGCTCTGAATTAGCTGATTAAGGTCACACAGCTCATTAGATTAATCAAGTCTGTAACTCTAAGTGTCCAGGAAGGCCTGGTGAAACAACAGAGGCACTGCAGCACCTCAGAGAACATGGCAACATAACCAAAAAACAAAGCAAGACAACCCCCTTTTCATACCTTGCTACCATTAAGACACAGCTAAAAGAAAGCAGCCTCAGGACACCTGTCACTGGAAAATGAACAAACTGGGGAAAACAAAGCCATGTAACTTTCTTAACTAGGATCTAGTAGTGAATGCTACATGCACACCGGGGAAAAATGCCACCTCTTGGTGAAGGTGCAGCCACAAAACACTCACAGGAACTTCACACATCTCTTTGAAAAGACAGAACCTGAACTTTTTAAATTCTTAAAAAGAAAATATTACATTAAAGCTTCCATACAAGCCACTGACTTGGCTATTTACTTGAAAAAAGGTTGATTGCTCAAGTTTGAGCAGGAAATAAAACCCAAACATATCAATTACCTGTAAGCAAACACAGATTATTGACATACCTTATTTGGGGAGCGCACTAAGAGTTTGAAGACCAAACAAAACATCCCTGCCTTTCCAATTTGCTTCAGGTATTCCTAGGCTGAAATTATTATAAAATTATAAAATTTAAAAAAATATTCTTTTTGCAGGAAAAAAAGAAGGAAAAAGTTCTCAGCTCAGAGACACACAGTCAAGTGCCTGGAAGCCAGCACTGTGTGGAAGCCACACACAACAGTAACTGCGTGGGACAGACAGACACCCTGCTGTCAAGTGACTCAAAATAGCAGTTGGTTATCAGAGCAACAGCGCTAGGAGAAGGGACACCACATGCCCCCACATCCCTCCTACCTTTCTGACAGCTCATTTAGTAACTATTAAGGATGGGGGTTTGTTTGTTTTTTAAACCAGCCACAAGGTATAGCAGCAAATGATTCCACCTTCCTCTCAGAGTATTTTAAACAAGTGAGAGGTTAAACATCATAAAAATACACAGAGAGAGAACAGAAGAATCACCTGCTGAGGAGCACAAGGCACACAGGCAAGCACACAGGTACAACAGCTGTAGAGTTCTCAGCTCCTTTGACTGTTTTCCCAGGCAGTATCGCGACAGAAATCGGGCGCTTATGCTGAGCTTGGCTTCCAACCTCTTCTCCATGGCCTTTGTGGGCAGCAGTGGGGTTCTAGAAATGTAAAAAATATGAAACACAAAACATGCTCCAGCAGTTGATATATTCTCTCATGAGTTCATCTGAGCATTTGAAGGGGAAAAGGAACATCTTATCTTATCTGCTGTGACTTAGTCCAGCTGCTGCTAAGTAACTATCGATACACAATACTAAGGTGAAATCTGTAATAGCCAAGTCCGGTGTTGAACTGCACCGGGCCACCACGATGGCCTTTCCCACCACCCTCATGATTTCCTCCTCTAGATACCAGCACTCTCAGTGGCAAAATGTCTAATATCACAGTCGGCTGGATTCCAAAAGAAACATCTGGGAAATTTCAGTTTCGCACAGACACCCTGCTAGCACCGCGAGCGTAACGCTGACAAACCCCACACATCTGCCTGGCTGTGTCATCGCTCACGTGTTGGTACTGGCTGGTACCAGCCAGAACCACGCAGAAACCAGATCACAACGCACAGAAACACGGAGCTACAGACCTGGTTTCCCTCACATTTTGCCCCACAAGCGCGGAGACCACAAAAAGCATCGATGCTCCTTCTTAGCCTACCGAAACGTTTCGCAAGCGATAAATATCACCTATTTTCACGGCGTAACGAAGCACCATCAGGCGCAAGGAGTTGAACCAGCCGTTCCTGAGCCCAGCAGGGATCAGAGTCAGGGAGCGATCGATAAATCCCTCCAACGCTCCTCGCTCCTTAAGGGAGTTTCACTCAACCGCCCGGCGGCGAGGAGCCGCGGGAGCGCTGCGAGAGGTGGGCGCAGGTGGAAAACCCGCGGCTGTGGAGCCAACCAGCCGGTAAGGAAACTTTCCACCACCTCTCNCTCTCCCCCGGCTCATCCCGCTCCCAAGCCGGGTGTCCGTGCGGGATGAGGTCGGCTCGGTCCATGCTGGCCGCGGTGACTCGGCGTCAGGGCGTAGGCGGCGACCAGCCGGGCTCGCCCCACAGCGACCCGAGGGTGGAGGCCCCGGGGTGCCCGGCTGGAGTATCCCCCTCTCCCTGCATGGAGCTTCCCGCGGCCGGTCAGTGTCCCCGCCAGGACGGGCGGGAAGGGAGGACGGAGCACAGCGGCCCGCTGGAGGGTACCTACCAGGGGCGCATGGCGAGGTGAGCTCGGCGGCCTCAGGCGGGCGGCGGGGCCGGGTGCCGGGCAGGGCCGGGTCTCCAGCGCGGCGGGCCGGGGGGCAGCGCGG
>VXBZ01006791.1:72851-101960 GCA_013399135.1 Heliornis fulica
TCGCCCCCCCCCCCCCCCTCGGTCTCTGCTTCCCCTGGTCGCAGTAGATAGCACTGGTGTGGGGGCAGGATGGTCCAGGGCACTGTTTTCTGAACTGCTACATTTGAACTTGGGATGAAACTCACAAAGAAAAGAGAGAGAGAAAAAAAATAATTAATGATTTAAAGAATTTAAGAGCAACTCTCGTGGACACACTGAGATTGAGACAATAAGCCGGTTAATGGCTTTGGGTTTTGCCTTTTTTTTTTAAAAAAAAAAAAATCATGGATGCAGGAAGCCAAGTCATGTGCAATTTTATTTAGTTCTGTTGTTTTTTGTTTTTTAAAAAGCCCATAGTGAAACCCTGACATGCTCTGGGAATTTGTTCCAACTGAAAAACTGAGAATTAAGAGCAAAAGCCTCATCAATGCAAGAAGCAGAGGCGGGAGCAGCAGAGGGAGCGGGATCCCTGGCTGCACCTGGATTTATCAGCTGGATTTGACAGGCAAACACACGGGAAACCTCCCCATTTCCCCACTCCTCCAGCCTGGCTGCGAGAAAATTGCTGGCAGAAGCGCTTTGGGTGTGAAGCAGCTTCAGACCTCGTTTACAGTTTTCAAACTCAGACTCAAGGTGGATTTTCCCCAGGGATGAGGAGCCCTACGGCGAGGGGAGGAAGAAGTCGCCGAGCCGATGGCTCCCTGGGCAGGGACCCGGTGAGGAGAACCCTCCCAACTGCTTCGGTCACATAAAGCAGGTGAAGTTAAACCCAGGACTAATTAAAACTCCACAACCTACAGATAACAGCACACGAGTTTCTAAAATTAATAATAATAATTAATAAAGCACAAGGAGCAGAACTTGAACCAGGCCAAACTGAACTGTTCTAAATCTGTATATATTTATTTATGTGTAATTAAAATCTGAAAGTTTTAAAGTGTCCAGTGCAAGTTATTTATATCAAATTGAGTTGGGGTTTTTTTGTTTTAACTTTTTTTGGGTTATTTTTTTTTTGTTTTCTTTTGTTTTTCTTTTGAAAGATGAAAGTCTTTGGATTTTCTGCCATTAGCAATGGGAATGAAGTTTTGGATACACAAAACTGTAGCATGGACAGGATAGGCTGTGATGATAATGACTATAGAAGTTCTGCAGGATTTTGTACTTGCTGTTGTTTCTCTTAATGCTGCAATAGATGTACAACACCCACACCACGATGTCATTCTCATTATCTTAATAAACCTCTTTTTATTTCAAGAAAGCACCTCCATCGTCTTTGTAAACGAGGAGCCTTCTGCCTCTCTGGTTGTACCTTGAGGTATGGTGTAGATTTAAGGACCAACATCCTCCAGGTTCATGGCCACCCAGGTTCATCCTCCAGGTTCATGGCCACCCAGGTTCATCCTCCAGGTTCATGGTCACAACCAGAGGATGACGGGTGCTGGTGGGAATGCCCCGATCTCGCCAAGCCATCGGAGCCGGCCGGCGCCTCCGCTGACGCTGGAGATGAATGTGTTTGTGGAAATGATGCTCTTGCAGGTGTTTTGGAGCCACTTGGGATAGTCAAATCTAAACCTGTCTGTGAAGAGCTGCAGAAGGACCTCACGGCATCAGGGTGATGAGATAAATTAGCAGATAAAATGAGCCCTGCTCATGTGCAGGCGATGAAGGTCTCTGAATTAGCTGCTCTGTTTGTGGCACTGCTGCGGACAGGCCGCTGCAAACAGCCCCCTCGTGCTCACAGCAGGTCAGAAACACAAACAGAATGATGGGAAGTGTTAGGGAAGGATTAACAAACCAGAAAACAGATTATACCACCCAACAGACGCGTGCTGGAGCCGTATGGCTCTGTCGGGAGCACCAGGGGCAGATCTGGCCAGCCCAGCTGGGAGAGCCATGGGGAGCTGGGAGCTGATGTGTGTGTGAGGGGAGATGGAGGGATCAGGGGAACGAGTGTGGAAAACCAGGGTGTGAAGGAATACACACAGGGAATGGGCAGTGCAACTAGAGGCAGGATGCCAGATGCATTGGTGGGGAAGTGGGGTTAAACTGGTGAATAGAGGAGTAAGAAGCTGTGGTGTTTCATGGAAGCAGACACGTAAATGGCTTTTCCCAGAAGGGAAGGGGGAGGTGAGCAGGTCTGCAGGATTCCCCACACAGCCTCATCAGGCAGATGGACACAGGCCTGAGTCCTTGCAGGACTTGTTGTCCTGGACCTGTCTCAGAGTTGTTGAATGGGTGGATGGTAATGGAGAAATAATTGAACAGTCCCAAAAAGGGACCACAGGCTTCTAGAGGGATCTCCCTTAGAGAGGTGTGAAAGGAAACATTTTATGTATTAATGTAATTTGTGGGGATGGCTCAGAGTCAGAAACTTGCATCTAAGTACACCCTTCAAAAGCTTAGGGACGCATTTAAATTGGGAATGGGATTGGAAACGTCCCTTGGTATGAGGTTTGTGAAAGCAAAGACCTAAATGACAGGCTCTACAGGTCTGGTTTTGCTCTGGACCTTCCCAAAGGAAGAGCCAAGGAACAAGGAGGAGCCAGGGAGAGGAATGGAAATACTACAGACACATCAGAGGCTTGTTTACACTTCAAAGCTCTTCTGGGTAATGCAGGGTGTGAGCTGAAAGCACAAAACCCATTCCTATTTAAAATTATTCCAAAATAGGAGCACCCTTGTCTGCATCAGCATAATCCATGTTTAAAATGGATCATGATAAAGGAGAGTAAGGTGCTTTTGTGCTACAAGTTTCCCTACATGGAGTTATTAGGATAACCATCCCAAAATAATTCAACTTGTAGGCATCCTCGGGTGCGAGGTATCAGAGAAGGGCAAACTACACTCTGGTACGTGATGAAAGTGTATGTGTGCACACTAGGATAAACAGGTGTGAAATATAATTTCATAATGTAATTATATTATGAAACCCAGTTGTTGTTAGGGCACTCTCTGAATATCAAGGAATTCTTAGACACAGCAGTGATGAGCAATACAAAGGCTCAGGATCTGCCTACCTTAAATTACACGCCACATCCGTGGGGTGGAAAAATACCTCCATCCTCATTTTCCCCTTTGGGTACCTGCAAGGCTCTTGAATGTTTTATGAGGAACAGTCTGGTGCCCCAAAAGACCAGGATACCACCAATTACCTTTTAATTGGGAGGAAGTTTGATGATTTGGATTCACTGGTTGATTCTGCCACAGATGCTCAAGACCGATGACGGATGTGTCATGTAGGATCAACTTTCTGAACCCATTGAGACCTCCCAAATTGTGGGCACCTTCATCCCACACAAGTGCACAGAGATCATAGAATCTTCTGAGTTGGAAGAGACCCACAGGGATCACCAAGTCCAAGTCCTTGCTCCAGACAGTGCCAGACAAGGTACCTGATGAGAGCAGAGCTCTCAAGGGTTATACTGGGCCAATTCCTGCTTGTGAGGAGCTGGTACTGGAGTTCTCCTCCCAGTTCACTGTCCAGCAAGGTCACCCCCTGATGTGTTATTTGCCTTTCTGTCCTAAGAGAAGGAAAAAAAAAGGCATTTTACACAATTCAACCCTGATATAAATTCCCACAGTGATTGCTAATACCATCGTGGGAAAATACGTGGGATTGTGTCAGGGAATAAAAATAGATCCAGCCTCATGGTTTCTATGCTTGTTATAGAACACTCTGGAATTTCAATCCTAAAGGGCAATTGAAAAAAAAAGATATTTTTTGAATTAACTTGAATGAAAACTCTGGGGAAACCACATGACAGCTCCTGACAAGTGAGAAAAAAAGCAAACATTAACAAAACCCTCTTCATTCCCTAACAGGCAGCTGTCCCAGGGGTAAACCGAGGTTAGCATTGACCTGTGGCTCTGTGCTGTATCACTCACATAAACAAGCAGAGGTTGTGTCAGTACTCTGCATGGCTTTGGGTAGATGAAATAATTACCTGTAAGCAGGCTACCTTACAAGCAACAGGGTAATAATAGCTCTTGGTACTGAAACAACACAACAAACAGACTTTGCTGACCTGTAGTTAATGCATTCCTTCGTCTATGAGAGTCCATGAAATTCCAGGCTTTATGTGCAGCACNGCTGAGCCAGGCCTTCCTCCTTGTCCTCCTCTGCAGTGCAAAGATTTCCCACTGAGGCCACCTGAGCATCACAACATTTTCAGTGGGGTACCATAAAGAGCATTAATAATTCCAGGGATTGAATCTAATCCAAGCCTTGACCTTAACTACTGTGCTGATGGAGTCCCACAACCTCTCTGGCAGCAGGAACGATGCCAGTGATATCATGGATGGCTCCTGTGTATGGCTTTATCCTGACACCTTCAGATGTTCTTCATTGGATTCTTCTCAGCAGAGAAAAGGCTCAAACTACATCCAGAAACTCAGAAGTGTTTCCCATGAGGATCTCTTCATTGTGGTAGCAAAGCTTATACCAAGGAAGATTTATTAAATGGAGATGATTCAGCTTTTTGTTTTGGGGTGTGAAATGAGTTGAGGGAAAGATCAAGATATTGCTCCAAGTCAGGAAATTCTGTGGCATGTCAAGATATGTCTGGGTGCTGTGGTCTCCTCACCCCATGATGGGGCTGCCTGTGCAGAAGCACCTTGGGTTCCCCTCCTGAGCTCTTCCACTCCAGAGAGTCCCAAACTGGTTAAAGCATCCCACAGCATCCCCTCCCACCCCTACCCCAAGGTAGCATTTTCTGGGTATGACCAAATGACCTGCATTCAACAGAAAAATGATAACCAGTCTCTCATCCTCACCCAAAATTTCACATGTTCTATATTATGCAGATTTCAGCTAATTCTGCAGTGGTATCTTGGATTTATTTATTCTTGAGTGCATACTATAAGGAGTAAATCACATTCTTTCCATAAACCACTTCAGTTTTTCCACAGTCAAACTTACACTGTGCTACAGACATGGTCTAAGTGGATCCATGGAGGATTTTACTCAGGTTCAGGACACGGGTGGCTGAAGTACCACCTGCTTTTATTCTGGAGCTCACGAGAGCTTCCTCTCATCTTGGAGACTTCGCTGTTTCTGACAGCTACGTGCAGTTGTAAGCAGAGGATTGTTGTGTTTCCTGCACAGACTGTATCATCCAGGGATGTTTCTTTTCCAAGCTTCTCAGCAAGCAGCATATACTTTTTTAAACAGGAGCATTTCCTACAAATCATCTCATCTGATACAATCGGTATCTCTGTTCGTTTCAGGAGAGTTACACTTATGTTCCAGTAGCACCTTCATACACCCTTTGGTACCAAATCCATGTTGGGCCCTGTGCAAAGAGACCTTACCCCAGATTTTTCATAGAATCATGGAATGATGAGAGTCAGAAGTGACTCCCAGAGGTCATCCAGTGCAACCCCCCTGCAAGAAGCAGGGACACCCCCAACTAGATCAGGTTGCTCAGGGCCTCATCCAACCTGGCCTTGAACGTCTCCAGGGATCCAGGGGCATCCACCCCCTCCCTGGGCAACCTGTTCCAGTGCTCCACCACTCTCACAGCAAAGAACTTTTTTCTAATCTCCAATCTAAATCTCCCTCCCTCTATTTTGAAATCATCACCCCTTGTCCTGTCACAACAGCACCTACTAAACAGCCTCTCCCCAGTCTTCTCCCCATTTTTCATCAAAGATCACAAAGGAAACAGATGCCTTTATCTTAGAGAAAATGGATGTTACATATGGAGTTAAAGTGACCTGCAAAGGGAGACATGGGGAGTTTGGGAAAAAGCTGTGATCCAAACCCAGCTGGTTCAAGTTTATGTCACCTTAACGAAAAAAAACCCAACAAACAACCCCAAGATTGGTTTTAACAGTCTGTTTTCAAAGATAAAATCTTTAAAATCACTGGTTCATTTCCAGAGATAGAGTTCTCTCCTTTAAGGACCCCTGCTCTACTTCCCATCAGCTGGCTCAGTGCAAGGGCAGGAGAGCATCTGGGTGGGAAGGCAGTTTGTGCTGCAGCACCTGAGGAGGAGGAGGCTGGTGGCAAGGCCAGTTTGCTCAGTTGGACAATGAAAACAGCCTTTCTACACCCTCTTGGTAATGTGCTGCTGCTTTGACTCTTAAATGGACCCTGGCACCAGAGGGAATTGTTTCAGCCCAGACCTCCCACTCCTGACCCATTTTCATTTCATTTCCTCTCCCCCAGCCTTGTCATATGTCAGGAGCACATTATACCTGTTAGAGTTTCCTGCTAATTTGGTCATCACAGGGAGCCTCCAGTAATTACCACGCTACATCAGACTCTTTTAGCACGGGTAACTCTGCCCCAGTCAGGATCTCTTTGGGAGGAAGATGGTTTGACACAGTTCTGCAGAGCCAAAATTGGAGCAAGTGCATCCTCAGCCCTCTGTGAGGATGAGGAGTCCATCATGGCCATACATGCCAGGGAAGGAGACAGGTTTTGGGCAAACTGGGAAGTGCTCAGCTGTCCCCAGGAGAATCAGCAAGGCAAAGGAGGTGGGAAACCTGTCCAGACTGGGGAGCATCTCTCATAACCATTGGGAGAAAGATGGATAGTTTAGAGAATCTACAGTCTATGGATTAGCTGGCAAAATCTGAAGGCTTTGATAAAAAGGTTAAAAAAAAGTAACAAAGGAACATTTCTGCTTTAAAGCTTTCTTTAAAAAAAGTTGTCAGTGCCTTTGAATCTGTGGAGCTATGGAGTAACTCAGCTGAGTGCTGTAGGAAAAATAGCTCTGTTCAGTCCCTCTTGGGGCAAAGATTTATTTCTTTTTCCTATTAATACCATGTGTTAATAAGCTTTTTCACAGTCCTCGAGCATAAAGAACCTTTTGGTTTAGTTCTCCACCAAGGTAGAAACCAAAACCAAAACCGTATGGCTTTACAGCTCCTAAAAACATCAGCAGGGGTTAACCTCAAATCTTTAACCAGCTTAGGTAAACATCAGAGATGAAGGCAAGCTGACCTCTGGCAGTGTTCACACAACCAGCCTTCCTGATGTTTCATCAAAGCAGGGGCAGTAAACACAGAGGTAAACACTAACACACAAACCCAGGAAGATCAGATGTAGCAGAACAAAGCTCTGAGTGCGATGACTTGGGCAGGTTTCTGGTGTCCTCTGAGCGATTCTGTAAGAGGAATGAAACTACAACCCAGTCCTAGTTGTTTTCTTCTTGAAGGTGACTGCTAGAGCTGCAGAGATTTTAAGGATGATTATAAAAAAATTAGAAATGGGTTTAATCTCACCACTTTCAGTGAGAGAAAGCAGTAATTAATCAGCAGAGATCCCTTTAGATCTTGCATATGGCCTTGCCCAGCAACAGAAGTTTCAAAGATTCAAGAAGTTGCTGATCAAAAAGGAAATCACAAACTGATCTGATGGCTTAGGAAATGCCTTCCCAGTTCCCAGATGTGGAGTCTGCTTATGGATTTTAAAGTTTCTGATACCCATATACTCTGGGACATTTTAATTCCACAGACAAGTGCATTTTCTGCTAAGCCCCAGATCATAACAATATCTTTCAGTCATGGCCTCAGCACACTACATGGTCATTGGGTCAAAGCAAATCAAAATGTTACAGTATTCCACAGTCCAAACCTGCTGTTTCAGACTTTTTTCCCCATGGCTTTTTCTTAAGCATTTTTGCTTTCTCTCTCTGATCACAGAAAGTTCCTTAAAAATAGCTTCACACAGTGCTGTAGCTTTTCCTTTCCAGCACAGAGCTGCTGAGAAAACACTGTGAGCATCCTCACTTCAGGCATGGGCTAGTAAATTCAAGAGCACTTTTGCAAGGGTTATCTTAAAAGAAAATAAAGATGTACTTTAATTTTACCTCTCTGCTTGATTAGTGCTTGGACTAACTAGCAGGGGATGGGTTCCAGCTACTGGTTTTAGCTGTTCTGGCACGTCACTACCTATCCCAGCCTTCCCTTGGGAAAACACGGTGGATTATGTGTTTCCTGGGACAACTCACACTTGTGCGAAGTAAAATGTGCACCTGCCAAGGGAAGAAACAACCTTGAGCATCCTCTCTGCTGCCACTGGACAGGGCACAAGTCTGTTCTCCATCATGGTGAGTTTCTGTGACCAGATGATCTGCACAGAGGTGAAGAGGCCAGACAGGTCTGAGAGGAGACGGAGGTGTGTGCGAGATCACTGCCCTCTGCTGAATGAAAGCCCAGTGAGATGACATGTGTGGGACCTCACCACAAACCTCACCCCACCAACTCTTCTAGCTGCATCTGTTGCTTTTCAAGCAGAGGAGTGAGTGAGTGAGAGGAGCATAAGTGTTGCTGAAGTTTACCAACATTTTGGTGGTACTACTGTAGGATGCTCTCAGTGATCCTAATACCAACATGACGTAGTACAGAGCCTGCTCCACCTTCTGTAAACTAACCAAGGGAGATGTACTATTTTCATGCTTGTGCATAAACATGAGAAATATTTGACAACATCAAGGAAACCTCTACTAAGCAAAAGATATTTTACCCAAATCAAAATTCACTTAGCCAAGCCACCATTTCAGACCATTAGGTTATTGCATTGGCTCCACCTTGCTGCCTTAATCTACAGATCCAGAGTTAAACTAAACTTAGTGTAGTTAAACCTCACTTATTACTATTCAGTAACAGTTTTACCTCTCTACAGATCTGATCAGCAGAATTTATTCTCAAATAAATCTTGCTAACCTGTACTATATTGCTTTACCATATTACACAGGGAAAGAACGTGCTGGCAACTCTGAACCAGATCCCTTCAAACATCCTTTCCCCTGGCTGTTCAGCAGCAAAGGGTTTTCTCTACTCCTTCCACAGCTGTCTTGAGTTAGACTACATGAATACACTTATTGGATAACTACCTAATTGCACATTAGCACAGAAACAAAACACTTAAACTGTCACTTTACATTTCCAAGACAACTAACTTATTTTGAACACAGTCCTCAGCAAATAGGGAGCACACAGAGAGGTTCAAACCAATGCAGTCAAGTATATGGAAAAACAGAGAGAAATTGCATGCTTTAAGCTCACCATTTCCATTCTGCTTTTTTAAAAAAATCTGTTAAAACAACTTATGTCTGTTTAGTTTGATCAGTGCTCACATGAAAATTCCTTGCACTTAATTACTGTTGATGGCAGACTGATAACAACAGATGGAAACTCTGTATAAGGTTAAACCTTTAAAGAAAATGAATTAAAAATGGCTCGAAGGATAATTTTTTTCCATAGGATTATTATTTTTTTTCTTTACAGCACATACAGTGCTTCACAGGTGGCCAATGGGAGTTTTTTCCTTCCTTGGACACCAAGCTATTTTATACAAAAGGAATATTCTGTCCCTGCTTTAGGCTGGAAAATGGAATCAACCAAGTCCTAAACACCGTGACCATAATCAGTCATGTCAGCCCTGGCATCTGCTGATACTTCTGGTAGGAACCTACTGTCAAAACCAGCGACAAGAGGCAAAGCAAAACACGTGCTTGGGAGTTTAGCCTGATCCTCTCTGCTCCCACACCCTTACTCTGAAAAGTGACAGCTCTGTTTGGCTGCAGACAAAGATTCTGCCAGTGACTGTTTCATCACTTCTCCACGAGCAGAAGTGAAACTGGAGGGCTGCTGGCAATTCTGGATGGGACTGCTCCAAACACGCTTCATCTCTTTCTGATTATTCCCCTGTGATTGTCCCACACTGGCTCACTCATTTTTATCAGCATACCTACTGAGGGCCCTCAGGCTCACACAGAAAGCCTCTGCCCAAGGCTTCTTTAGCTGAAGGAGGTTGTGGATTTCTGGAGAAATCCTGGGACCGTGTAGGTGAATCAGCTCAGAACACTCTTCCCCATCAGCAGTTCCACACACAGGCTGGGTACAGCAATCGGGGAGATAACTTCTTCCTTTCAGTGTTTAACTGTGTCCTTGCTCAGCTGTCACTTGCTGTCCCATGCATAGAGAAGCTTCAGCACCCAAGACACCTTCTAGCCATCTAGTCACTTCTAGGAGAACCACCCTGAGGACATTACAAACCTGGGCTAAGTAGACTGTACCAGACGCCTCCAAGTACCAACAACCTCCATGTGCCAAATGTTTCTAGCACACACGAAGGTCTCCAACCAAGCACAGATTTTTATTTTTTTTTCCATGAAAAGGCTTAATTAACACCAAGAAAAAGACCCACAAGCACTGCACCTACACCCACACACTCCTTTCAGCAAAGCTCTCCCACAGCAACCTGGCCCGAGGCACAGAGTCTCTGTTCCCTTGTAAACCGATCCGAGCCCCAAACTGAGAGATGAGCTGGTGCAACGATCTGTTTCAGGCACAGAGCTCAGGAAGAGACCATCTTTTAAACAGGAAACCTAAAAGGAGAAAAAGTGCCTTGTTAACTCTTTAGACCCTGAGGCTTTGGTAGTAAAACATATGGTTGGAATTACCAGGCAAAGCAAAGCAGAACAGCTCACCGTGGCTGAAATGCCCCGGGAACACGGTGCCTCGGTTTACAACATAAGTCTTTTATAATATGAAGAACCAAAGAGTTATTAGTAGGAAGCAGGAATTTCTTGCAGTGCTCAATTCTTTCAGAGATTTCTTGTGAAAGAGAGGCCTGTCATGATGACAACAGATGCTTTTCAAATGGAAAGGTGAATTCTTTCCAAAAGGGATTCTTGGGTTCTGGGTAAAATATGGTTTCCAATAGCTTCAGGGCTAAACTTGAAGCAGGTAAGAAATTTTGTTCTCCTTAAGTAAAGCACATGGGAAACTTTAAACTTTGATTTTTCAGAGAGATTCCATATATTACTGTCAAAAATGAAAGTCAAAGGCTTCTGAATTTAAAGATCAGCACTGCAGACCTTTAAAATAATCCAAAACTACAGAGGAAAAGTTTTACACCTTTCCTTAAAGAGTATCTTGGAAAGTCCTCAAAGGAATCTTCTCCATCAGAGTCCCACCTCACTCCTGGCCAACTCTTTTGTTCTGCTGCTGTGCAATAAAGCTCTGTATTTATTCACTCCTAAAGGTTGCTGCTCTGTTGGCTTCTGATGCAACCTCTTCTATCTTTCACTCAATGGGGGATTCAGATCCCAGTCCCTGCCCTCAGGCAAAACATATGTTCCACTCCAACCTGAACCCAAGGAGGGTGTTTGCAAGGGAATAATTGTTTTATGTTTATTAATCACCTGCATGCAAATAGGTGCCAATAAAAACTGCAGGCAGATACTCTGCCAGATTCACATGATCGAACAGCACCACACCCCAGTCTGGGTGCCTGAAATAACGAACGCCTCCAATGAGGAGGCATTGCTGCTTTGCTATGCAGTGACAAAAACATCACATCAGCTCAGCCACTCTGCAATGATGACTTTGAAAAGAGACAAGAAACCTGCAAAAACATTCAACATCAGTGGTAAAATAAATTAGAGATGCTGCATATTAAGCTAAACAAGTACATTAATGCAACATGAAGGGGTGAGATTTCAGTCACAGAACTAGAATGCTCTGCTCATCTTTAACATGACCTGCCAGGCAAAAATAATTCTGCTGGGGACTTAATTCCTTATGGGGTAGAAAAGTTTGAAAAGGTTTTTAAAAGACAAAGTAAATTTTAGGAAAATGTTTCAGAGTTGCATGCCACTGGCCTGAAGTAAAAGCCATTGGAGCAATGACTACAGCAAAAATGGCTGATAATTAAACTCATTCTGGAAAGAATTAAACTACAAAGCCTGATGGGACTGTGGTTAAGAATTAGGTTTAAGCAGGGGCATTTGTAAGAGACAGGATGAGTTAAGACACCAGAGCTGCAAATTTCTTCTGCAACATTCAGTCTCCCATATGGTTCTCTCTGGTTCAGTAGAACAGGAATGCTCAGTCTTTAAGACCAGCAACTTTTGGGGAAAACATACAACTGAGGCCAAGACCAAGAAAGCTTTGACAACTAAAGACAGTTAGGTCTGTCACCTTTCCCAGCTGAGAACTTGGGCACCATGCCATGCCACACAAGTACTACACTCTGCACACAATCCATCCTTCTCTTTCCAGGATTTGTTTTCCAAGCTTGTTCAGTACCCAAAAAGGGTGTTTTGAATGGTTAACTCATTCAACACACAAAGCCAAGCAGGGAAGCAGTGTCAATGAAAATCATCCTCAGAAGAATCCCTCCTGGGCAGCCACAAGGATCAGCCACATGACAGCTATCCAGGCTGCTCTGTGAATGGAGCTGTTAGATGGAAGCATCACCCAGAGCCCAGACAGATTGGGAATTGCTCTCGAGGAAACAAAGCTCCTGTGAGTTGGGAGCAATTCGAAGATTTAGGAAGTGCACTGAGGTTTCATTTCTCATCAAACCTCTTTCATGTACTTCTAAATGTACAGATGTCAATTAAGACAACTCACACAACATATATATGAAGCATTTTAAACACAAACTGATAAATCCCAGACTGGTTTGGATGTGAAGGACACTCAGAGTTCCCCAGTGCCCCCCACCCCATCCCAGGGTGCCCCAAGCCCCATCCAATCTGTCCTTGATACCTGCCAGGGACTCAGGGGCAGCTCCAGCTTCTCTGGGCACTCTGCCAGGGCCTCCCCCCTCCCCAGGAAGGATTTGTGCCCCCCCAGCTCCTCTCCCTCTGCTCTCCTGCAGCTGAAGGCCAATGCTCTGGGCCTGGCCCTCCCTGCCCTGGGCACCAGCCCCTCTCCAGCTCTCCTGGAGCCCCTCGAGGGACTGGAAGGAGCTCAGAGGTCTTCCCAGAGCCTTCTCTTCTCCAGGCTGAGCCACCCCAACTCTGAGCCTGTCTCCATAGCAGAGGTACTCCAGCCCTTGCATCATCTCCCTGGCCTCATCAGAACTTGCTCCAACATTCCTCCTTGTTCCAAGACACATTATCAGTTCATGTTGAGCTTCTCATCTCCTCACACCCTCAAGTCCTCCTCAGCCTGCAGTTACGCTTGAGATTACCCCAACCCACATTCAAGACTGAAACCCTGTATATCAAATTTAGTCTTTGAAAACTATTTTTTTCTTTTAAAGCAAAGAGCAGTAACATCATTGGAAAAATAAAGTAGACTCTGTATGTTTGGCATGAAACACTTGACCAGTGTTTGTTGAGATTTACCTGTGAGAGCTGACAGCAGCACACTGTCACCTAGAAAATATAGAAGCAGTTATCCCAAACAAGAAAACTTGGGGTGGGGGGGTGGGACTGTAAAAACCTTGTAAAAGGAAATAAGTAACCTGAATGTGCAGCCATTAGCAGTAAATCAAGTTTCACCTTCATTGTGGAATGATTTACTTAAATACTCAGGAAAGTTCAGTGGAATAAAAAGATAAAACTGGCTATATAAATGTCAAACTTTATTCGATCTCCCAGTGCAGTACATGACTTATGTATGTCAAATGAATAGAAAAAAAACCTGAAAGTGAACAAAAAGACAACTGCCAAAGACAGATCTCAGGGATTAGGATATGGCTTTTAGAAGGGGTATGTTCTTCACTTCATGGATGCCATCTTTGTCAATGAACCGGGCATTGAAAGAAGCCAGATTTAGGATGAAGCGTTTCTGAAGCTGTTCAGAAGACAAAAAGACAACAGAGATTAGATTCATTCAAAGCTTAAATTATGCTCTTGTCTTCTTTAAAGGGATATGCTGTTGCACATTCTGTTCCATCCTGATGCTGGTGACCTGAAATATTAGGAACTATAGTGTTTTGGGGTTTTTTTCCACTGCTCAGGAATCAATTAGCATGAGTTTGTTCTAAGACTATCCATGCTAGACAAGCCTAGGCTAGAGACACAAAATACACAAGCCAGTTAACAAGCGAGACATTTAAGCAGGAAGAAGTCTGGAGTGGGCTGAAATGCAGGGCACAAAGTATGTGTATCAAAAAGACACTTCAAAGAGAACCCCTTCAGAGGACTTCTTCCTGGGGTTTCCTCCAATGTCTCTTCCCAATTACATTCAATTCAATCTCTTAAAGACAAGGATAAAGAATATTTTCCTACAATAAAAGCTTTGGAGTCTGAAAAGTTACCTTTACACTAAAACTGATCATGACCTTTACAGTCAAATCTTTACCTCAGATTTCACTCACAAGCTGGAAGTACACTTAGAGGTATACACCAGTTAAGTGGAATCCACATAACAGGAGAATATTGCATTATGTTCAGAAAATGTGTAACAGTAAAGTCAAAGAATGTCTCTATCAGTATTACACTGAGCAAGGAAGAAGTAGAGAAAAGCAATTAAGCTCCAGGTTTACATTCTGGTGGACAGGAGCCATGCTAAGACAATGCAAGTGCCCACAAATCCTTTCCTCAGTAGCTATCCCAACATCTGGTCAATGTGCATTTATTAGCCCTTCTGGCAAAGACAGAAAAAAATATGTGACAAGGTGAAGAGGAAAACACTGGCAAATGAATGCAAACAAACATTCCTTTCCCAAGATCATAACGGGCCAAGTCTGGCAACTCACCTCCTCTAGACATTTTTTTAGGAGCTCCACAGCTTCCTCACGTGTGATACCTGAAAGAGAAAACATCCACAGATTGATTGAATTAGAGGCCATCTCTTGAGAGAGAAACTTTATTAAATTTAAACAACTTTTCAGCTGAGCACCACAACCTCTCCTTCCCAGCTCGCAGAAAACGCTTTCCAGATGTACCGAGGACGCCCTGCACCGAAGCGCTCCCGCTGCAACAAGCCATTGAGAATCGATTTGTCACACTGAATGGGAAGCATGACGGAATTTTGCCTCCCATGGCCAGGGACTGGGCTTTTGAGAAGTCCAGCCCTCTCTCCAGCCTGGAGTTTCTTACAGTTTTAAATCAGCTCCATCTGTCCACAGCCGGCTGCGAGTCAGCGGCAGTCGGCGGAGGTTGGGTTTAGCGCTGCGTTCCCTGCTGGGTATTAGCTTTAATAATGGGGAAGGCACGTGTGTGATGCTCCTGCTCTTCTCACACTTTGGAATAAAATCCAGCACTCTGTAAGGATGGCAAGCCATGACAATGTATTGTAGGTCACTATTTTTTCTCTTTTCACAAAGAGCAGTGAAACAACTAAGCTCTGGATCGCACAAAAGTTGTTTCTACAATTTGTTCCAGACCTGCATCCACTGTTCAGGCAGAAGCCCCGCTGGAATAACACTGCCAGCTCACAGCTATGCCTCTTGCAGGGGAGAGATGAAAGGATAACCAAGTGAACATCTCTGCTATGAGATTAAATTTAGCTTTGCACACAGGAGTAATGTAGTTTTGTAGTTAAAGCCAAAGATGTCAGATTAACATTATTCCATCCAAGCTTTGTAACGTTTCCCCATCTGCAAGGAGGGGATGGGACTATGTTTATTCCTTGGCAGTGCAAGAAATGGATGATGATCCTCAAATTAAAACTTCAGACAGGTACAGACGTGTGCAGAGTTATGATCAACAGCTACCACGTGCACAAACTGTAAATCAAATCAATCTTCAACACCACCACTTCAGAGCACTGGAGATCATCTTGCCAGGAATGTCTTCTCAACTTGCATGATTTTGATATATCTCACACAAATCCAATCCAAAATATGGAACAAAAAGTTCTGGGACTGCCCTCTGAAGACTGATACTCTGGGAAAACGTACATGTCATGGCCAAGAAGACAAGCAAGTAGAAGATAAAGTTAATAAAATGTTATTTATTGGAAACAGACTACTAGCAGCTAATGGGCCAGGGAAGTCCAGCCATGTTTTCAAATAAATTGAAACTTCCTTCACTTAAGTTTCAAACAGGAAAACATTTAAAGGAGTTGCCTAGTTTCACGTTACCGTTTCAGCAAAACCAGAAGGCAATCTTTAAAGCTGCATTTATTGTAACAAAAAGTTGTGTTCAAATCTGTAGCACCACAGCAATTGCTCTGGACCATCTGACTGCAAATGTTAATCTCTCAGTTTAAGACTTTAATTTATTAACTGGTAACAGGAGAATTTTCTTCTCCATAGATTCCACTTACTTGGCTTGTAATAACGGTCAAGGATGCTGAGGGTAAGGAATGCACCATATCCATGTGCTGCAAAAGGAGCTTTAGCCAGAGCTGCCAGGTAATCCATGTAGTAAAGGGCAGGACCATCCTGGTCATCATAGCCAGCCAGGAGAAGGTTGACGTGGTAAGGGGTCTACAAACAGAAATAATGTTTCCATTAAAGCAGCCATACCCAAAATCTTGGAATCCTCATTCCCCATGCCACCTACAGAACAGCAAGGCAGTTGGTTTCACAACTCTTTGCCATGAAATGCTACTAGCAGGTACACCAGTACTGTCTGCAGGAGAGGACTGGTCTCCACCTAAGAACAATTGGGTCTTTTGGTAACCTGGAATGTGGCAGCAAATATCAACATAAAACTCTGATTATCCTGAAAACCAGTAGTTTGTTGTTTGGAGGGGTTTTTTTTAAAGCTTTCATGGCACACTCAAACTTAAGAAAACTTTAATTATGTTTTCACACCAGATTCTTTCATCTGAACATAAAACCTGTGGATTTTTACTGTCAACATGTGAGCACAATATGAACATTTTGCAGTTTATAAGAACTTCTTTGTTAATTTAACACGCTCTTTTTTCAGTCACACTACTGCTAACCATAGACCATTTTAGCACATATGAAAGCTCACATACAGTGTGAACAGTTATATACAGTGTTACGCTGACTTGTTAATTGGCAGTTAGATTTTTATTGCATGTACTGAGTTTAATCTTTAACTTCAAGCTAACCTGACCGAGCAAGTGAGGAAGATCTAAGAAATTGGTTCATTTCCATTCAAAACTGACTAGAAAGATAGAGCAACATCATGCCAGCAGTAGCCTTTTTGTTTGGTTAGAGAGAGTTTTCTTAAACTAGAATATTCTTGCTTATGGCTTCAGCAAGAGCCTGTCTGGTGAGACAGAGAAATAGCTACATCTTAGCCAAAAGGCCCCTTAACCCCGTTACTGTAACCATTCCTTTTCATGGCACTTCACTTCCAAGTCTAGCAATTCTTTAGCTGTTTTCTTCATGTTTCAGACTTAAGTGTGTTCCACCATGGTGAGTAAAGCAGACATTCCCATGCACTTCCTAGGATGTGTACTTTATAGGATCATGGAACATGCATGCATGGTATTATTTTTAAATGTAGGCTCAGAAGAAAACTTTGGAATTTTGTATATTTTTAAAAACAGCTTTTACAATCTTCCAGTACTTTCACATTTACACTGTTTCTTATTAGTCATACTAACAGGATAGCTCTTAAAATGCTGGAAAGCCTAGATCAACGAAGCAACAAGGAAAAAAAAAAAGATGATGCAACTAACAATAGATTAGAAAAGCAAATGCAATTTCACCCTAAAGCCAAAACATTATCATAGGAAAAAGTTCATTTTGATACTAAGCACCGTGAATTTGCACTCAAAAAAACCCAAAAACCAACAATATTTTTTACTTTTACTGTACAGTAAGAAAGAATAAAGCAGGCTGCAGTTATATATCAAACCTATCACTGCAAACTGCGTGATTTAATCTTCAAAGCGCTCGAGAATATTTGGAAACAAGTTACTGTGCAGCTGTATTCGTTTAATTAGTCTGTATTTCATCACATATTTATTCTGAAACATCACACAAGTTGATATTTAAGAGCCATGACACAAGATCACTCAAATTATTGTGTGACTTTGAATTACCAACACTGGCATATGCGAGATACTCAACCATAAATAAATGGTGTTACACAGAATTAAACAAATCTGGAAGCTGGTTCTCAGTTGTAAGTTTTCCATGAGACAAATTTTTCAAACTCCAATGTAGATACAGTGTCCCTCATGCCCTCCTGCTATGAAAGGCAGGATCTAAAGATTAGAAAATACACATGATTGATTTACTATGTCGATGACTACACAGGACATAGACAGCAAACCAGTGTCTTAGTGGGACTAAGAGCTCTATGCTGGGGCTGCTTTTCCTTGGATGTCTCAATCCTTTGGTCCCTTCCAAAGGCAGCCTTGGCTTTTCTAATTAAATCCATGCCAGTTTTAACATCTGTAGTAGACTGATGTGATTGAAGGGCTACTAAACAAGTGGGTGACTGACACTCCAGGGGAGTTTTCCCCTCCCAAAACTCACCTTCCTACTGGTGGCAACATTTCTCATCCCAAGGAGCTTTTGCACTTTATACTGTTTGATTTAAAATAACTACAGCAATTAAGAGACGTGCAAGATTCTTCAGAATTTACAGCTGAAGAGAACAGTTGTGACAAACACACCAACCCACCCAGATCAGCAGCGGGAGGCGGTGACAAGCAGCGTGACATCTGGCGGAAGCCAAAGTCACAGCAAGGGGGGAAAGGTGGGCGCGAGGAAGCATCCTGCCAAGCGTGGACAAGGAGAGGGGAACTGACAAGTCTTCCTTTGGACTCAGGCCAGGGGCTGTCACCTATAATTAAACATAGCCTCTCAACAAGAAACTGAACTTCATCAGGTTTGGAGGGGCAAGGGACTTACTGTTCCTGCTCCCCACCACCCAGCAACCTCAGCAGGATGTTAAATGCTCTGATCCTGGTGCTTGATTCAGCAGGTGAATCACCATGAGATGCTGGAGAAGGTTATTGAGAAGAGGAACTACAGCACTGCTCACCCATCCAACAGTCAGCTGGCTCCAAAGCAGCTTCTGAGCTTTGTCTTAAGTGTAAAAGATAAATGGAAGCCAGAACAGGTTTTTTTTTTCAGACCCTACTTTAGAGTAGAAACCCAGAGTTTTAAAAAGCATCATTACACTTGATACATCCCCTAAAAGAGCAGCTTCCAGGCAGTGCCTTGTGAGACAGCAGGAACTTGGACTACATGAGCCACAAGGTTCATAACTGAAATCAAACTGGGTAACACGGGTAGGACCCCAGCCTGTGATTAACAATGCAGAATGAGCTCAGTTTTGGGCTGGGCCATAACAACAGCACAATGCCTGAACATCTACTGATTCAGTGTTACCCCACCCCCCCTTCACATACCTTCTAGCCCTCTGTAACAGAAACAGCTTCACACAGTGAATGGCAACACAGCAATACACTAGCTTTTTCTCCCCATCAAACTTCTTTCTTCAAAACTACATCCCCTGCTCCTAACAGGAAGCAGTGACATGTTTTACCTTTTCTTTTTTATCATCATAATTCAATTAGCAGTCTCCATTATTCCTATATGCAATTTAGATACAGAGAGCTAGTGTTAATCTTTCTGGTATCCCACAAATTATCATGAAAATGTAACAAAATTCACAGGGAAAAAAATTCTGATGGCAAGGTTTGAATCTAAAACCCACAAACAAATCATTAAGTGCTATTTTTAAAGAAAAAGAGTTCTCCCTACAGTAGAGAGATCACTGTAGTGTGACAGTAGTGTCAGAGTGTGCTCCAGGGCACTGCCATCTGCAACAGCACAACATTTTGTCTCCGGTAAATAAACACATCTGCCTCTGCCAGTGTCCTCCCCACTGTGCTGCCCATCTGGAGCAGGTGAGCTGGAAGACAGGAGTGGGTTGAGGAAGGAGGGGAGATGCAGGGAGGGTCAGGCAGGTGACAGCACCACATCAATGCCACATCTTGCTGGCCAAGTTCACCCAAAAGCATGTTAATTACTCCTGCTGGTGGTGCTTTAAACCCTACGTCAGAACCAGCTGCCTCTGCTGAGGTGGGCAGGAGATTCAGTGTCAGCCTCACCTACACCATCCACACGGGACACACACCCTTGAGACAGGTCACCAAGGAGCCAAGAGCCAACTGGGAGAGGCACCATGCAGCATTCCTCCCTTAGATCCACCTCAAAACCCAGAGTCTCACAAAACACACGCAGACATTCCAAATCACATGGGACCAAAAGCAGCATCACTGTGATCATCACCTACCAACCATGTTTAATCCAGTGGGCTGAAGTTGTTTAAACAAGAGAGGCAGCATTTCACACATGAGACTGCACCTCACTCCACACATGGATAAATCTCAACAGTACAGCTCTGATGTTAATACTGCCCTTTACATGCTCCTGTAAAACATCACTTCACCCCTGGGCTGTACACTGCCAGAACAGTGACAATGCTCATCCCAGGCCCAATCCCTGACGGGGTTGTTCGACTTCATTCTCAACATCCCACTTGTTTCCTTTCATACAGGATGTTGAGAAGAATGCCAACAAAATGCTTCCTAACCTGGGATCTTTAGAAGCTCATCTGCCCCTTCATTACATCTTCCCACACTTTGGAAAAATTACCATGAGAAAAATCAGTAATTGAGGTTTAGTAACTTGGAAAGGCAGCTCCAACTTGGTGTTGCTGTTTACTGAAAGCCTGATGTTGCTGTTTACAAAAGGGGCTTGTTTTGCTAAGTACATCAAACAGCTTTGCTCTATTAAATCATTTTCCAAGAAGATTAAACGGATTCAGTGCATTTGCATGAAAACTGACAGCCTTATCTCGATGTTAAAGAGGCTTAATTCACTTGGCTGTCTGCAGTGCTTGTGACAAAATGTTTATCGGGCCCAAGGCTGGAATTTTAAGTCTATAATTGTATCAGTTATTGATAAGAAGTGATAAGGTTTTTTAAATAAGCAAATCAATTTATACCTTAATAAAACATTTCTTTCAGCAAAGCAAATTCCTCACTAGATAGATGCCACCACCTTTTTCAGACTCCATTACTTGAAAAAGGAATTATTCCCCTGCAAGCCTTTGCCAAGAATCTTTCAACTGCTACTCACCCGACTCCGAAGGTAGTCGGCTAGGTTTCGTCGTGTAAAGTTTGCAGCTGCAGTAGGAGACAACTCATAACCTGGAGAAGAAATGTGTGTATTTGATAAGAGTACAAATCCATATTCATGTTTCACTTCCTGAGTTCCCATTCCTATTTTGAAATAGCAAAATATTCTTTAATTGCAGTTAATTCTCTAATTCCAGTTTATTCTGAAAGCTAAAAGCTTAGAAAGGGACCTCTAAATCCAGGGAGTTCATATCCATACAGACCATTAAACACAGAAGCATTAAAATACATAGCTTAATTTAAAATACAATGAGCACATAGCCTGTATTTTTCAGTCAGGTGTATCAGGAAAACCAGGAAGTTGTCATGTCATGCCATGGACACATTTTAAGCAAAAAAACCCGATTACTGTGTCACTTGTATTACAAACAGCTTAACTGGGATCTGGATAAACCTCCTGCTTTACAGTCTATAATCCAATCTCTGTTTCTTCATCCTGCCCTCCCCACCACCTTTGCTTGGCACTAAAAATGCAGCAATCCTTGAAGCTAGGAAAGCTTTGAGAACAGGACTTGCCACCACATTCACATATGAGCTCCACCCATCACTAACTCTGCCCCCAGGCCCTCAGGAACTGTCCCCTTTCACTCACCATTTCTCATCTTGTAGAGCTGAACGTTCTTCTGGATGTATTCTGCAAACTGCACAGTGTCTCCAGCCTCCCCAACACACAGCAATAAGATCTTTTCACTCATCTTAAACATTTTGTCATGGTCTGAGCAAAGAAAAGTAACATTAAGACCCACAGTCATGAGACAGACTAAAATATTTTGCCAATATCATAGCACATGATTTCTTTCCAAGGAAAGAAAAGGACTCAGAACCCCATTATGCCCTGGAGCACTACCGGTGAGCAAACCCTTACATCCAGTCTCTCACAGTCAGTGGCACAGAACACAAGATCTGGTAAACAGAGCAACAAAAACAAAGCTGAAACAAAGAAAATCCTTCCTCCAGGAAGGGAAGCATTTCATAAATGTGTTTCTGTGTAAGAAAGACCACAAAGACTAAAGCTTCACATGGAATATTGGGTTCAGACAAATTTTAACATTATATGTGGTGCTTCCTGGGCAAAGGAATAATAATTTTGCTCAGTGACCATTGCACTTGACCTAAATACACTATGTCAAAAGCAAATCCTTCAGTACAAAGCTGAAATACCAACACTGAGCAAAAGCAACCTTAGAAAATCCAGAAGCAAATTCCATGTCAATCCCTCTTCCTCATATGCAGGACTGTCTAGAAAAATTACAGTTCAGGAGCATGAATCTTCTTCAAGAAGAGGTTTTTGCTTGTCATTATTTTTTATTAAAAATAAAGTATTGACTATTCATTATAAAACAGCCCATTGCAGTTTCTCAAAACTTTCCTGTGGATATTTGAGGCAACCCACACTATCAGGGTGGCAGCTCAGAAGACAGTTCTGTGCTCATCCTATCTCCACCTCTGTGCTTTCAGCTTACTAAATGCTGCTGAATAATCTATGCTGCAAAACAGGTGTGACGTGTCACAATCCCCTCCTATGATTTCAGGAGCTACTGAGGGACCCAACAGCTGAACAGAGCTTCATGTCTTCAGAGCTCAGGAAAGGCTGCAACTGATTGGCTCTTGCAGCCAATTTACAAATTAAAGCAAGTGTTAGTAAACACCAATATACTAAACACCTGAAATTTGTCATTCCCCACCCACTCCCCTCCCCTATCCCCCTTCCAGAACCAATAAATCCTAAATTCCATTTTCCTTCAAGTTTAACAAACTTATTTGACACAAGCTGACAGAGATTGTTTAAAGTGACTAGATTTATATTTTACACATGCCATCCCCTTTCACAGCCCTCTTTCTAACCCTACATCAATTGACTTGTTCAGACCTGAAGGGAAATATTTTAGGTAAAAGCACAGCTAGCTATAATATTCATGGGTTTATGACATGTTTAGTAACCAACAGATTTTTATTTTTTAAGAGCTCCTAAACCATGGTTAAAAAGATCACTACACCCAGCAAATAAGCTTCAGTCTAGGTTATTGCAACAGCAGGCAGAATAAAATCAGTTTGAGAATTTCAAAGCCCTGATAATCTCCCTTATGTTTTATCACATAAAGAAACAAAAATATATTACTGCTTGGCTCACGTGCCTCCTGCCACCAATTTCACTAATGCCTTTGCTTCCAACATTTCCTCTTTCCCAAGAGTTACATATTACCAGTGAATCTGACACAAACAAGCATTTAATCTTACCCACTGCCATCCCTGTGCAGTTGTTTTAAGATGCTGATATTGAGGCACAGTTTAGCAAGCAAACATTTTGCTGAGGAGTAAGTTAACATGACAACCCACACAGTGCCATCATATTGGCTCCAGCCTGGAAATTTTATGCTGAGCAACAGGCTGTTTGAGACCTAGTCTCACTGTGGTTGGACTTGATGACCCTAAAGGTCTCTTGAACCCTTGATACAGTGACCTTGATACAGTGATACTGTGTGAGGGGCAGGAAGCAGCCAGCAGCCCCTACAGCCAACAACACCTAAACTGAATATATGAGCCATAGATTCTATGAGCCATAGAATCATGGAATACTTTAGGTTGGAAGGGACCACAAAGCCCATCTATTTTCCACCCCCTGCCATGAGCAAGGACACCTCCACTAGCCCAGGTTGCCCAAAGCCCCATCCAACCTGGCCTTGAACACTGCCAGGGATCCAGGGGCTTCCACAGCCTCTCTGGGTACCCTGTGCCAGGGCCTCCCCACCCTCAGAGGGAAGAACTTCTTCCTGAGGCCTGATTTAACCCTGCTCGCTCTCAGCTTGAAGCCACTGCCCCTTGTCCTGCCCCTGCTCTCCCTGGTGCCCATGCCTGGCCGCTGCCTCACGACCGGAGCCCAATGGCTCCCCCCCGGGCTAACGGGCCTCACTCCACCCCAAGGGCCGGAGCCACGGGCGCCGCGCAGGCCTCGCCTCTCACCGTCTTTCATCTGGACGATGCTGGAGACCGCCACGGTGTCCGCGGCCACCAGGACGTAGTCGGGGCCCTGAATGCCGATGAGGTACTCCATGGCCGGCCGCGCTCCGCCGTCCCCTCAGCCCCCGCCGTGACACAGCGAAGCGCCGCCGTCGCGGTCGCGCGCAAGCGCCGGCGCGTACCGATGACGCAGGACGCCGGCGCTCGCGAGAGCCCCTCCTGCCCCGCCGCGGGGGCTGGCGGTCACGTGACGGCGGCGCGCGCGAGACGCCTGAGGCGGCGGCGGCGGGACCGGGCGGGAGCGCGTTGCTCCCCTGGTTTTATTCCACCTCCCTCAACTCCCGGAGCCGGGAGCTGGAAGAGAATCCCGCGGGCCGTTCGCCCGCCCAGACACCCGGCGAGCGCTGCCGCACGGCCACGGGGAATCTCGGTGCTGGAAACCGAGGAGATAACGGTGTGGCCTGGTCACCCCGTGTGGGGTAAAACCGGACCCGCCTGGGAGCGGGTGCTGTCAGCCCTGCTCGTACGGCAGCTGCTCCCAAGGCACAAATTCAGCTGGAAACAAACTCCTGCGGCCTCTGATCCGAATAGGCCAAGGGAGATGAGCGAGACCCTGCCAGGCTCATTGGCTGCCCATCTGTGACAGCTGCCTGCAGAGTCGGGGCTCCCCACACCTCCTGCCACCATCTGTGGGCACAGCCTACCTGGTGCTGAGTCCGTCTTGTCACCCCAACCACCACCCCAAGTGGAATCCCTCACAGCCGAAGGGGCAAGCCCCATTTTTCTCTCTCTTGTTGGCTTCAGAGCTACTCCGTGAGTTGGGTGGATGGTTTCTGCTTNGAGCCCCAGCCTGACTCACCCACTGAGCCAGTAAAGAGTTTTTTTCTTGTCTGTGCCAACCACCAAAGGCAAACTCCCGAGACGCAGATGTGCCTGCGGATTTTTCTCTCTTGTTGGCTTCAGAGCTGCTCCGCGAGTTGGGTGGATGGTTTCTGCTTGACCACCTGGCTGCTCGTGGGTTCTGGCAGCTGCCCATCAGCAAACACCATTTTCCGCTCTCCCCTTCTTCCCCGGCTCTCAATCGACTTAAATTTCTCAGGACAAAAGATGTCCTGTCTGAGATAGCTGCACAGCCCCTGGGACCTTCCATGTGTGGCTGTAATGTAGATAATTAACGAGAGACCCAAAACCAAATCCTGTGATTGCCTGGACACTGTCTAACTGTAGGTGCCATGCTGACAATCAGAGTGACTCCAACTGGCACTTAGTTTATTGATTAGACTCAATTAGACTGCCTGAGCCCCATCTCAGACCTTCTCTAAGTGCAGCTCTACAAATACCTTGCCCCACTCTAATGAGAGAGGCCACCAAAGCATTAACACACACACCCCAACAGTTGCCATAAAGGACACAGCCCCAGGAAATAAAACTTGGGGTACTACAGCCCATGGCAAACACCCAACTGCACTGAGGAAGTAACTGTGTAATTATGAGAACTGGGCATAACCTTTGTGTGCTTTAAAAAATACCAAACGTGCCAAAAAGCAACAGCAAATTGTCTTCAGGAAACAGTATAAATGAGTGTAAGCAGCAAATTCACCATTTTGACTGTTTTCCAATTGCCTGTAGCTACACTTGTTAAATTGAGTGCTGCGTGCGTAAATCAAAACAGGATGTTTTCTCCTGCCTTGCAATGGCCAAGCTTTGTGCCACTGCCTGAGTTTTTGCTGTGTGGATCCAACCTGAAGTTTCAAACCCGTTTTTCCCTATAGATCTCTGTACATACCACACATGCACATACAGCCAGTCGAACTTAGCAGTTATTTTTTGAGACCTTTCTAAGGGAAGGTTAACGAAAAATCAACAGCTTCCATCCTTGTTGATTTTTATTGGGCCCTAGGGTGCAATTAAATGTTAAGGTTGTTATTGAATTTTCTTGACAGATTGAATTTCCCTGTTTAGGAAGCACACGTGCATCCAGTGCACACCTAACGCCTCTTCTCGGGATGAAGCTGCTTCTGCTGCATTGGTATCAGAAGGACAGCAAGTTACCTCTGCCTTGCCAAAGTCAGGAAATAATTTCTACCATTAAAGGGAAATGGTCCAGGCTTCAGGATGTCTTAAAATTGGATGTGCCTTCACCTATTTTGTTGTCAAGATAAATGTTGTCTTGTGTGTGATTTTGGTGGGGGTTACTCCAAGCACAGGGATGCTAAGCAGCCCACCTGAAAACTCCTTTGTGTACTGAGATACCTGATACATGGTATATAGTTTCCAAGATCCTGCACCACATGTATCCAAAGAGATAGCCAAAGAGATAGCCAAAGGCTCTGTAGTCCTCGGAGCACCTTTTCTCTCTCAATCTAGATAAGTTACGGAGCCAAAGAATCTCAGTGAAAAGCAGGAATGGGAGAACCGGGGGAAAGAGGCTGTGACAGACAGGATCTCGCTCTCCCATCCTCCCATCACAGTTTCTAGCAAGTAAAGTCTGCTTTAGTGGTGTTTTCTTCAAGAGGAAGGTTAGTCTTGTAAGAAACCCTGGAACTGAAAGAAAAAGACAACCTCCAAAGGAGGAAGCAGCTTGAGTTTAGTGCGGCCCTTGCCCTAACATGGTGTGAATGTACGTTGCAACAGAGGATGGGCTGGTTGAGAAAGGGAAAATGGGAGGGCTGGGAAGTAGATGGAAGAGCTGTCAAGGATGAATAGGTGTCATGTTTTCTATACAAAGGCAATAAACCAATACAAGTTAGGAAAAGGAGCCCTCAGAACTGCCCTGAATCAGCTCCACACTGAATAAATCCACGGCCGCTGGAGTGGTTTGTGCTGACACCAGCTGTGGATCTGGCCTGGGCAGTAATTGCTCATCTCCTGTGACATAGGCTGACCAGCTCTTTCTAAATTAACACTGTATTTGCAGAGGAAAACATCTCAGCCTCTTTAGTGGGTGCTGATCGTGCCAGCTGAGAGCCAGAGCTGAGCAGAAAATGCAGACGAGTCAGTACATCACCCGCTGGAAAACGAGTGCCCACGAAGACACAAGTTGGCTTTCCAAATCTTTCAGCATTTCTTTTTCTTCTCCACTGTTTCATTACCCCTTCACACATCATCCATGAGATACTGCAGATGTTTTTCCTTTGCCCAAGCAGTGTGCTGTTCCCTGCTCAGCCTGCACACTGCCTGGCTACCCCGAGTGCGATTGCTCTCTGACGGCGTGTGGCTGTCGTGACAGTGCTTAGCAGACATACCGAGCTTCTGACATTTGTAAATAACAACACGCTTTGTGGAGGCTCCCCACAGGGTCCATCCCAGGTCTGCATACACCCAGGGGCACAGGGACCTTGGAATTCACAGCTGGCACAGACACGGCTCTTCCTGAGACAGAAGATCTGCAGTGCAGAGAAGTTGGGATGTGTTTGCAGTCACTTTCTGAACTCTTGGGCTGCTGGCTAATTGCTTGGTGACTGGCATCCACCCCTCTTCCACCTGTTCTGAGAGCAGAACATTTTTCAAGAGAGGACCCAGTGCCCTAAATGTGGCAGAGGAGGAGGAAAACTTCAGGCTCTATCTCTGTCCCCCAGCGCTGGTGTGAAGCGCCTGAGCTGAGCTTTCTGCTCTGTCCCCTGATCACAGGGCAGGCGCGGGGCTGCGGTACGGGAGGTATTTTTCATTCCAGGGATTGTTTGATGGGTGTTTGCAGTAGCTTTTGCCCTTTGCTGTCATCTGTCTCAATATGGTATTGGTAAAGATGATGTTACAGTTACTGTAGTGCCTAGACAAGGTTTCCTGCTAGGAGCTCACTGCTTTCCAGAGAAGAATAGGATCCTCGTGTTCCTGCTATTTCAGGTGCAGGAAATGAAGGCGCAGAGAGGAGAAGTGATTTAGTGGAGATCACAGGGCAGGTTAGCGAACTGGATGGGAAGAGAAATGTCTTGATTCACTGAGCTCCTCTCTAGCTGCTGAAGCGTGCCGTTCGGATCACACAACCCCGGAATGAACTCCGCAGGGCTTACATGGAGCTTTGCTCTTAATCTCTCCGTCTGGGCGCTGCAGAGCTCCTCAAACTGACTTTCTCTGGACCTAAACATGGTGTATTTAAACAGATTCTCCTTAGGGATGGGCAGGGACAAATCTTGTGCTGTTCCTCCAGTGCCCAGGCTGGTGGGCAGCCCCCAGTATGAGCCTGTTTCTGTCTCTGCCCTCCCTACCAAGATGCCTCTGGGTGACCAGAGAACGTTTGCTCAAGTTCCAGCTAGCAAAAGTTGCAGAGTTGTTTTTCTTTTCATGTTTGTTTTCACAGATCTGTGTTAGACACTACCTGGATGGAGGGGTTTTGTCAGTGGCATTTAAATCATGAGCCTGGCTCTCGGGGATGGAGAGCACACTGTTAGCATCACCCTGCCGTGCTGCTTTCAGCCGTACAGCAGCTGCACAGAGGGATTGCCCTGAACACACGAGGCTCCACACTCACATCTCCTGCAGTTTCCCAACCTGAGGCCAGTGTGGAAGGAGTGTGTCCTCCCTGCACACCACCAGAAAAACTCCTTCCTAAGTGTCCTCATTCTTGTCGGGAAATGGCAGCGTCTGGTGCATCGGTCCTGTGGGCTCAGCATCCTGCAGCAGCCCCGTGCTGCTTCCCTGCTCCCACATCCGTGCTTACCCTCTGCCCGTGATGGCAAGAACGGGGCATCCACTGGAGTGTGCAGGTGAAAATGGATTGTAACCTGTCCTCTGCCCTGTCAATAGAGCTGATTAGCACATGCATCTGTCTCGGGTGGGATTGATCTTGCAGGTGAGAACATTTCCTAGACCAGCTGAGGCTCTGCAGCGGATATCATCATCCCCCTAGAGTGGGCAAGAGGATATTCCCCACAAACAGCCAGATTGGCCAGGGACAAGGAGGGTTATTTCCCAGTTTCCCCATTTCTGGAGCCTTCCCAGCAGTGCAGAGCATCATGACTGCTTCCAACTGGGTGAGAGTTTGGTTCCCTCTCCCAGTTGGATTTGCTGCTCAAACCTCCTGGGTGAGGTGGGGAAGCGACAGGCTCTGGAGACTGATGTGGTGCAAGTTCAGTGGTGCAAAACCACGTTGGTGATCCCAAAACGATGCCCAGCTTTGAGGGTGTCAAAATCGCTGCCCAGAACAGTCCGGCACTGCAGGGTCACAGCAGGGTCACAGTAGGACAGTCCATTTCTTAACCACAGCTAATTGTAAAATTAAACCATAAGCTGCTTCAGTTGGATAGTTTTGGGTTGGTTTTTTGTTTTGTTTTCTCCACTGAGGAACAAATGAAGAAATCAAAATGTTTAAATAAACAGAGATTACCTCAGTGTTGTGGGAGATTTATAGACAGTAACACCTAGCCAAAGCCCCCCCCCCCCCCCCCCCCC
>VXBZ01006791.1:125227-135364 GCA_013399135.1 Heliornis fulica
CCATTTTCCCCCAACTCTTAATTCGTTCTCCATTATTTTTGTCCCCCCTCCTCCCCCTCTCTGTCTCAGCTGCCTGATGAATGAAGGATGGGTTTTTAAGCCTTTTTTACCCCCAGGCCGGCAGCGCTGGCTTGGCTGCTATCGCTGGGATAAATACAGGCTGTTGGGCCTGGAGCAGCATCGGCAGAGACGTGTGTGTGTGTCGCCCCCCCCAACTCCCCGCGCCGGGTTATCAATCCCCGCTCAGCATCGCCAGCGCCGGGCTGGGTCCTCTCCATTGGGAGCCCTTTTCCTACCCTCTGGCCACAAGAAAGACCAGTGTGGCTTTAATTCTGCACAGTATCAACACCGAACAGACTCAGCCCAACGCTACTGGCTTCTCTTAATTCGTCTTTCTGTTCCTCCTTCTTCATGAATTTTTAAAAAGTTTCCATTTCTCTACGCGCCTCTGTCTTATCCGCCGGGTTTCGGTGGGTTTGACGGGGTGCACGTACCCCTGCCTGGGCCCTGAGCCCCCCACCCCTCAGCCTCGCTCACCCAGGGAAAACAAAGGAGATGGGAAGTCAGCTTGGATCTCCCCACCCTGGGAAGTTTTTGGATGGCTGGAGAAATAAAAGCTCAAGGCTGGCAGATGAAAGGGCCCATGCGGTTATCAGAGCCGCGTCGCCCAGGTCCTGGCACAGCCCGGTGCCACGGTGTTGTCCCTCTTGCCAGCGGCAGCTGCTCCTCCTGCCAGCATCACTCAGACTCAAAGACAGAGATGGTGCCACTTGTGGGGCAGGGATGGAGCTGTGGGGTGGAGGGAGCCTTGGGGAAGGCAGAGCAGCATTATCTGAGCCCTACGCAGACTTCGAAAGAAAGAAATGTATTTTCTTTGTTGTTTTGCTCTGGTGCAAAAGGCAGCCTCCATCCAGGGCTGGGAACTGGGACCTGTCTTCTCCCTCCTGACCCTCTGCAGAGCTGGGAAATTCAGGCAGGGTAGAGAAAAACAGAAATTCCAAGATGGAAAACACAGATAGAGCCCATAAACGCAGCCAAGCTGGGGCTGGCCAGAGCTGGTGTTTGGTTTTGAGCACAGATAAGCTGGGAGCCTTCCTCCACCCACCCCCACCTCAGTCTTCCTCCACTAGCACAGTGTCCCCAAGCCTGTGGGGAGCTTGGTGGCTGCTCCAACTGTCTCATCCCCCGGGGTTGCTGCTCCCAGCTGGGTTGAGCCTGGCTCAGGGGCTCTGCACCCCAGGGTTGGTGTCTGCAGAGGGTGGTGGCAGTGATGCCATGGTCCCACTCGTGTCACAGCTCAGATGGAGCCCAGCCTCGTCGAGTCCCAGCCCCGTCCTGATGTGCAGCAGCTGTGGAGGGGGAGAGGGGGGGTATCTCCCCCATCCTGGCCAAAAGGAGCCCTGGACTTTTGCAGCAAACCCCATTTGTGGCCAGATAGGTGTTTCTTGGCCATCCAAGCAGAACCTTTGTTTTTAAGCCCTCGATCAAACGCTCATAGACAGCCAGGGTGCACAGAGCTCGGATTATTATCCCCTTGGAGGAATAAAGTGCAGCATCGAGGCTTCTGGGATTCAAACCAACGCTTCCAGGGCTCCAGATATTTCAGTGCTGATGCTGGAGAGCGGGAAGGCATTCCCTCCAGCAAGACAGCCACTAACTACATCATACGGGGAAGGCGCTCTGAAATAATGATGTAGGACTGGCCTTGAGGCGCTCTTTGCAGCTTGATTGGCCTCAATGGCAGCAGAATAACTGAGAGTTTATTGCTTCTCTCCCAGTGATCTCTACTGCCAGCTGTTTTCTCGGGGAGGCCTGGATGCCTCATACCTCACCCCAAGAACCACAGGCTGCTGGTGAGGTGCTGAGTGCAGCTGGTTCCCGGGATTGGGATCTGCCATTGCAGGGTGGATCCCTGCGGGAATATTCCCCCCCGACTGCTGCCGAGGGCAGGTCGTGGGACCCCTTTGTCCACATCTTTCTGTGGGTGCAGTGAGCTCCTGGAGCAGCACCCAGCACCCAACCTCACCAAACAGAGAGGACTGGGTGCGTACCACATCACCAGCACCCAAAGCACCCGGCTTGCCCACACCTCGGTGCTACAGATGGGCAAAGCCCCCACGACTGCAGCGATGCCCGAGAGCTGATTTCTCCACTCTGAATCCCGACTCCTGGCTGTCTGGATGGCAAAAGGGGGCAAAGAGCATCTTGATGCAGAGACTGTTGGTGAACCCCAGCTCCTGGTGCCACTTGCAGAGGGCAAAGGTTAGAGATGGTTGCAGGTGATCCGCCCCCCACCCCTTTTCTTTTGAGGAGCCCTGCTGCAAATAGGCTGATTTCTAAGATTTCCCTATCATTAAAATGTAAATGAAAACAGACACGAAAACAATCTGAATTTCCAGCCGAGTTGCTCTTGCTTAATATTCTACCCTGAAGGGGGATGTGCGGAAGCAACAACATTTCAAAGGGAATCATTAAAGAAGGGAGGCTCAAACCGCGTTTCCATCAGATACCGGGGTCTTGCCCATCTCGCCGCTGCTGGAAAGGACGAGCTGGAAACAACACTGGGAAAAAGAAACATCCAAACCAGGGCGAGAAGGATCCACATGCTGAGCCGGGGCTGTGCCGGGCTGTGCCGGGCAGGATCGTGCCCCGGTGCTGGCAGGCAGGTTGCGGGCAGGCAGGCAGAGCGTGGGTGCTACGGGTGCACACGCGTGTGCAGCTGCAGCGTGGCGTGGGCGAGCCTGTGCAGTCAGGCTGGGGCCGTGCCCGGGTTTTAAGGCACCCTGAGATTTTAGAAACGCCCTGGATGAGCAGCAGCAGCGTTTTGCGATGCGCCCTGACACGTTGGCAGCGTGGGCAGGGGGGGAAGATGCCGACGCTTCCCAAACCTCCCCCCAGTTCCCTTCCACCCCGAGCTCTCGGCGCTGCTCTCCTCTGCTTCAGGCAGGGGGGGCTGAGGCGATGGTATTTATACCACCCATGTAATTCATTTAAAACAAAGCACCAAGCACCAGGGAGTCAGAATAGCCTGAAAAAACGGGGTGACCCTTGGTGCAGCCGTGCAGCAGAGCACCTGGGGCAGGGAAGGGGCTGCATCGCTCCGGCTGGATCCTGAACACGCTCCTTGCTGCCCCAGTGAGCTGAAATGTCAGCAGCGCTCTGGCTCAGCCGGCGCGGAATAGCTCAGAGTGCTGCTGGGTTTATATTTAGCAGAGGTCACCGGCAGGCGGCTGCGCTGCTGTGCTCAACCTGCACAGCGCAGGATGCGGCCCCGGTGCTGGCCCCGGCTTGTTGCTCAGCTGATGGAGGAAAGGAATCCGCTCCGAGGCAGCGCTGGTGCAGGGTTGCCCAGGGACTGTCTCCAGATGCTGCTGGAGGAGGAGGGATGCACCAAGGCAGGGGGACAGGGACAAGCCCCCCCCGGACCGGGCTCTTCCTACCCAGGACCCACTGCTGGGTGCCACTTGCCCACGGCTGTGGGAAAACGAGAAGCAGGAGCTCCTGAGAAGCAGGAGCAGCTAAAGCATCCTGCATGCAGAGATCTCTCCAGGCCTGCCTGGGCATCTCCAGGGGTGATGGTCCTCAGGCAGGGACACAGGGCATGTCCCCTTTGCCCCCTGCCCTGGCCCTGGGCCCCCTTCCTTTCCCCAGTCCATGCTGCCCAGCCATCCTGAGGGTGGCTGCAGGATCCGAGCTGCTCCCTGCTAGATAAGGGGCTGCTCAGATGCCCGTGGGCAGGACAGGATGGAGAAGTCCTACCCAGGACAGGATGGAGAAGTCCTACCCAGGACAGAGCCCCCCTGCTCCCCACTGACCTCCCACGCAGCAGCAGGTGCTCCCAGCACCGTGGCACATATGGATCCTATAAGGACTGAGATCATCTCCCCAGGCAGCCTCACTCCTCTGTGCACCGGGGAGCAGCAGGGAGGGATGGTGGATGTGGGACCCACAGGGCTGCCCAGGGGGGCTGCAGAGCACTTCACCACCTGGGTGCTGCCCAGGGGAGGTTGGAGCAAGGGGAGCAGCCCCAGCTGGGCTCACCCTGCCAGCCAGGAGCAGAGGAAAGCCCTTTCCCACCACAAACTGAACATGTGAGACCTGGAAGTCTCCGAGACACAATAAACAGGGGATCCCGGGATGCTGTAAGTGCGTCCCAGTCTGGATCTCTGGATGTTAATGGTCCAAGATGATTCATTTTCTTTTGTACTTTCATGGCATCAGTTATCACATCATTTGATTTTATTTTTAAAGACTTTTTTTTAAAGCCCACAAAATACTGGAAAGAGTTAGAACGGATTCAAATTACAAGGTAAAATATTTCCCTCCAGAGCTTCATAAATACTTGATTTATTTTTTTTTAATGCTATTATTTTAACTTTCAAAGAAAGGCAATGTTTGCCAAATCTTGCTTTGTGCAGTAAAACCAGCTCAGTGTTACAGGGATTTAATATAATAATAACAATAAACTTTCAGAGGAGACCTTAAAAACAAAGGGCCCTGTCTGCCACGCATGGAAATTCCAGCTCCATACCCCGAGGTCTGTGGCTCGGTTTCCCCTGCATCACATGTGAGCCCCAGCACCAGTGTTGCTCCCCACTTCTGTCCTGATCCAGACATCACTGGCAATGCTCAGTCTTCCCCCCAACCTGGGCAGGTTTTGAACCCAGAGCATCTCCGAGCTGCTGAGAGCTGCATTATCCATCTGCAAGCTGAGGAGGATCCAGCCCCTTATTTGATGAGGACTGGAAATCCTTGGGGATGGAGATGTCCCCAGCGTGGTCCTCGGGCACATCCCTGTCCGCAGCGCTGAGCCAGTGCCTGCCCCTTCACAGAATTCCACAATCCCAGACCGTTAGGAGTTGGAAGGGACCTCAAAAGATCATCCAGTCCCACCCCCTGCCTGAGCAGGGTCACCTCGATTAGATCACACAGGAACGTGTCCAGATTGGCCTTGAGTGTCTCCGGAGAAGGAGACTCCAGCACCTCTCTGGGCAGCCTGTCCCAGGGCTCTGTCACCCTCATAAAGAAATAGTTTTTCCTGATATTCCCATGGAACCTCCTCTGCTCCAGCTTGGACCCATTGCCCCTTGTCCTGTCACTGGCCATCCCTGAGAAGAGCCTGGCTCCATCCTCCTGACACTCACCCTTTGCATATTTATAAACATTGACGAGGTGACCCCTCAGTCTCCTCTTCTCCAAGCTGAAGAGCCCCAGCTCCCTCAGCCTGTCCTCAGCAGGAAGGTGTTCCACACCCTTCACCATCTTGGTGTCCCTGTGCTGGGCTCTTTCAAGGAGTTCTATGTCCTTCTGGAACTGAGGGCCCCAGAATCAGGCACAATACTCCAGGTGGGGTCTCACCAGGGCAGAGCAGAGGGGCAGAAGGACCTCTCTTGATCTACTGGCCACCCCCCTTCTAATACACCCCAGGATGCCATTGGCCTTCCTGGCCATGAGGACACATTGCTGGCTCATGGTCATCCTGCTGCCCCCCAGGACCCCCAGGTCCCTCTCACCTGCACTGCTCTCCAACAGGCCAGTCCCAGTCCCCAACCTATACTGGTACCTGTGGTCATTGCACCCATCCTGTGCAGTGATGGATCCACACCCTCAGAAGAAGATGAGTGCTGGGTGCTGAGGGCAGTTGCAGGGTTACAATCTCCTTGGATGTGAGTGGTGGTGGGGCAGAGCGGGGGTCCCCGCTCCCCCCAAGCTGGCCCAGGCTCAACCCTCCAGCTTTTTCTGTCTTTACTGGGTTTTCCCCCCACCCTCACCCCTCAGTTGGTCAGGTTCTTAATTAATTCCCAAATCTCATTTGAGCACTGGAGCTGGGGGTGGAAAACCCCCTCCTTGTCTGAAGTTGATTTTGCAAATCAGCGCTGGCCATCTCAGACCAGCTCTGGGGGGCTCCCAACAACCGAGGAGGAAGCCCCTCGCTTCGGAGCAGATCCGCCACTTTGATGTGCTCCCACAGTTATTCTTTCATTTCTTGAGCAAATAATCTGGATTTCCTCAATATTTACCTTGGAAATGATCATTTGTGTAAAGCACCCGACCAAGATAAACAGCGAATCGCTTGCAGGGCTGGGAGGTCTCATGTTGCCCTAAACCTGCCTGAGTGTGCACTCAGCCGGGGTGGGACCCCCAAAGCCGAGCACACACATGTCCTAAGGAACCAGTCGAGGGTTGGGGACAAATGTCCCCGCAGCCCCAGCCACAGGACATGTATAAGGACAGGAAAACGCAGCCGCCTCTGTGAATCGCTAAGCCGGTGTCTGCTAAAGGGGCGATTGCATCCCTGAATTCCCACAGATGGGGGGTGGGGGCTGTAAAGGAGAGGCAGGAGGTGGGGGGAGAAAAGGTGAAGGAAGGTTCAAAGGCCCGGTGCAGCTTCGGTTTTTCATCTCTAGTTAATCTCTGCAAGGCCCGAGGCAAAGTCACCTTGGGGTCAATACTCAGGTGTTTTTATCTGCCAGCCCCATCTGCCCCCAGCTCCCTCCCCATCCCTCCCCATTAGCCCAGGCCGCAGGGTAGGGCGGGGGTGCCCTGGGAATTGGGTGGAGGGTAAATCCTGTCCCCCCCTACTCCCAGTCACGGGGAAGAGCATCACACTTGAGTTTTTCGAGGCATAAAAAGGCTTTTAAAGCGAGTATGGAATCAGCTGCCGGTGGCGGCACGGCGTGTCGCTGGCGTGGGGGGGCAGGGATGGGGAGGGGGGGTGCCAAGACCCCCACAACCTGCTGCAGTGAGCACAGCAGGCTGGCAGAGGGATGGGAATAAAGGAAGAAATCCACTCAGGACCCAGCTCTTTCACCTCCAAGGCTTTTATTAGGGTGTGTGACATGCCCACGATGACACGGCTGGCATATGACACAGGCAGCGGGACACGAGTGGGAGCGCAGCGAGGCAGCGGGGGCAGCGGGAGCCTTGCAGGGGTGATGCCACACAAACCCCACCACCACCAAAACGTCCTTTCCAGAAGCTGAGGTTTGTGGATCTCCTCACTTTACCCATCAGTGGCAGCAGCCCCACGTGGGGCCAGAGCCCGGCTGTGCCTCGGTGCAGCTCCTGGCCCCACGGGTCACCAGTGGGCTCGGCTGTGGTTATATAGTCGAGGCGTGGTCACATCTATGGGTCAGTGAAGCTGGAATCTGCCCAGGCTGCCAGGCTGTGCCAACTGCACCCCGGCACCACAGCAGTGTCCCAGCGACATCGCGGTGGCCTCCAGGTCCAGCAGCTCGGCGGGGGGCACAGAGCAGCCCTGAACCCCCCATCACCCCCCTTCGGCTGCCCAGAAACACAGTGAGTGCCCGGCTTCACCCAGCGGCTCCGGGCGGGGTGGGGAGCGGCGCCGGCCGGCTGAGCTCCCGGCTTGCAGCCGGCGAACAGGGCACACGTCATGGGGACACAGCACAGCGAGGAACCGCAGCATCCCCTCTTAATCTCTGTTTGAAACCACTGCTCTCTGTACTCTCTTCAGTCCCCATGGGGTAACACGTAGATTAGAAAAAAAAATACTCTCTCTGCTTTCGAATAAATTAATATAAACACCAACAGCATAAGGTTGAGAGCAGCTTCCTGGCCATGCACCGTGTTAAAGCATCTCCTGGCAACAGACAGATGTGCACACACACACACACACACACACACTGGCTGTAGGGAAACAGCTAAATTAACTCTTCTCTGATACTGTATCTAAAAAAGAAAATACTGGATTTGAATAAGCCAACACTTAAATTTACATTTATTTTTAAGCATTCTGAGGTCATTCTTCAGAATGACACGTTTTTCCCTCACCTCTGTCTCTCTGCATGAGTTTAGATCTTATTTGCAAAGTGGTTTATGTGCCTCCTGAGGTGGTGCACCAGCCAGGACACCTCGCTGGCACCGAGAGCACGAGCCACGTTCAGCGGCGGCCACGTTGTTTCGAGATGGGCACCCTGGTGCCAGTGTGATGCCAAGGATGAAGTGACCTTGTGCTTGTGCCTGAGCAGGCACTGAAGGGCTTCACCCAGGTACACTGAAGAGCTGCTCCAGGGCTCTCACTGCCAGGTGGAGAGCTCGCCATCCTGGCACACATGGCTCAGCGAGCCCCAAGATCTGAGGTCTCCCCAGCCTGGCGCCACGCAGTGCCCAGACCGGCAGGACACGGTGTATAGAAGAGAATTAATGCCCAAGCAGAGGGAAAATGGAGATGAATGAGTCAGGGCCTCCAAGGAGGGAGATGGGAAGGACAGGGTGGCACCCAGGTGCCCGGCGAGTGCTCCGTGTTGGCGTGCGGCACGGAGGTGCCACCAACCAGCCCCACCCCGGCCGGGAGGGTGAGGGGACAGCACCGCTGGCACCTCAGGGGCTGGAGGCAGCTGCGCCGGCGGGACACACCGGGCCGTGCTGCATGCAGCGGATGAGCTCCTTGCGGTTATCCAGGATGGTGTCGAACCTCTCCTGCAGCCGGTTCTGCTGGTCCACGACTTTCTGCTGGAGGCCGTGGATCCAGCGCAGCAGGGCCAAGCGCCGGTACATCACCAGCTGGATGTGGTGCTTCTCCTTCTCCCGCTCCTTGAAGCGCTCCTTGTCCTGGAGGTGCTGCACAGCCTCTGCCAGCGCTGGGAAGAGGGGACCCAGCTCAGCCGCCTCGGCCTGGGGTGGGCTCCTAGGGAGGGGGGCAGCGGCGGGAGGGTCCCAGGTGCTCCCACAAGCGCTGTCGGGGCTGTCGATGCTGAGGGAGCTGCTGGCGTAGCCGTTGTCCTCCGCGGGGGAGCTCGGGGACTTGCCACATCCCCTGGCCGGCTCCTCGGTGCTGGTGTTTTGGCCCCCCGCTCCACTGACCTCCGCTCCCTCGGGGGGGCTGCGCACCCCCGGCTCGGGGAGACGCGGCCGCACGGCGCCCAGGCTCGGGGCGGTGTCCCTAAGCCGGCCCTGGACCATCTGTCTCTGCATTAATAACAGCAGATTATCGGACGGATTTGTGATGTTTTCGCTCCGGCTGGACCCCTCCTCTGGCAGGGACCCCGGCGCTGGCCGGCTCCAGTTCTCCTTGCTGTCACACACCTCTCCCACGAAGTTGGAGTTGGAGTCCTGCCCGCAGCCGGTCCCCGGGATAGCTGTGCCCAGCACCGGGCTGCCATGGCCCTGCCGGAACGGGGCGTTTGCGGGGGCTCCGGGTGGGCAGACGGCAAACATCTCGCCGGTGTCCTGCCTGCAAGAGAGGCGGAGCTGTAACGCGTCTGCGGGGCACGCAGGATGGCACAACCAGAGCCCTTCAGCCAGATAAACTACCCCCTCACTTCATCTGCCTCTCATTAGAGCTCCTGAAGCCCCAGTCACTGGCTCATCCCAGTGGCATTTTGGCCACGGGTCTCAGCGTGACCCCCAGAAGCGCCATCCAGGGACAACCCACCTGATACAGGAGCTGGGACACCCCCACCCTCTCTCCTCCCTGTGAGCTCCAGCCCAACACCAGGCTCCTGTGGCTTATTTAAGCAGGTGGAACCACCTGGGCTCCTCTGAGCAAACTCTGCCACCTGCCCTGGGTTGTGGGTCCGGTCTGGCCTGTGTCAGAGCCCAAACCAGTAACCTCCCAGAGCTGCTTCCTCCTGCGCAGGACTGGAAGCAGATGGGACCAGTAAAGGAAAGGTTAACCCAGCGCTTCTGGCCAGGTCATTAGCAGCGAGAGCCCATCTCTCAGCTCTCTCCCAGCAAGGTCACGCTCGCAAGAATCACATGAAGGAAAACCCATCGCGTGTCCCGGTTTCACCCCTGGAAGGCAGCACGGAGGCAGGATGGGTCCAGGGTGCGGCGGTCCCAGCGCAGCAGGGTGGGACACGGGCTGCGGCAGTAACGGGGTCCCAGCCGGCGGCAGGGAGAGCCGTGAAGATGCACCACGGTGTGTGCGGCGCAACCCTGGTCCTACCGTCTTGGCGGTGTACCCCAAGGCTGTGCACCCCACTGCTGTGTGCCCCACTGCTATGTACCCCATGGCTGCATAGCCCCCTGCTTTGTACCCCCCTGCTGCATACCCCATGACTGTGTACCCCACAGCCGTGTACCCCACAGCTGCTCACCCCACTGCTGTGTACCCACAGCCGTGTACCCCACAGCTCTGTACCCCACTGCTGTGTACCCCATATCCATGTACCC
>VXBZ01006791.1:146237-168044 GCA_013399135.1 Heliornis fulica
GGGGTGGGGGTGGAAAGGCGGCAGCACATGGCTGGTGTGTGGCTGGAGAGCAGCCGGCACAGGCCGGGCTCCTTCCCGCCGGGATACCCGTGTCCCCCGCAGCGCTGGGTGTGCAGGGCCAGGGGATGGTGCTCGGAGCAAAACAAGGGGGTGAAGGGCCCCTCGGCATCACTGTGGCAGGAAAGTGACCAGAGGGACAGCGGCAGGTCCTGTCACCTCCCCGTGAGCACAAGGTCGCGAAGGGCTGGCGAGGAGCAGATCAAGTCGGGGTACAGCCCTGTGTTTAGGCCGGTGCAGATGGAAGGATGAAAGAGGAGGGGGGAGGAAGGGCAGGAATGGGAATGAAAGACAAACAAACGCTGAGCAGATGTTGGGAGCGGTGCTCTTCCCCTTGCAGGATGTGTGTGTGGCTCCCAGCACCACTGGCCCGAGCCCAGAGCCCCAGGGGCACCGTGGGGCACAAGGGGACCAGGGCAGAGCAGGGCATGATGTCCCCTCCTGCTTGTCCCCCATCACTGGGGTTCACACCAGTGCTGCAGGATGGTGACACTGCAACCTCCCTGGGGAAAACTAACGAGTGCCGGGGAGGCAGCTTGGTGTGGGGCTGGTGGGTGACCTCACAGGGCTTAAGGGTGTGTCACCCCATGCTCACTGTCCTCGCTCGTGGCCGGTGGCAGGGACAGACGTCCAAGGGCTCCAGGAGGTCCCCTGACACCATGACCACCCAGGGAGCTGCTCCCTGCTGTGGGATGACCTGGCAACGCCAACGCAGCCGGTGGAGTTTAGGTGTGGGTCCTGCTGTCGAGTTCCTGCACTTTGAACCGAGCCCAGCCTGTGGCACAGCTCTAGGCACGAAGCGGAGCAGGGCCTGTGTCTGGCTCCCCCAGCTCCTGCAGGGACCAGCCTGGCTCTGCCACCCCTGTCACATCCCTGCTCTGAGGCCTGATGGTCTTTCCAGCCCGTGGTCATGGCCAAGATCACGATGAGGCTGTTTTAACATCTCCAGTTTCCATTCCAGTTGGTGACACCAGCAGCATCCCCCACAGGCTTTCAGCAGGAGCCGTGGCCAAGACCCAACCAGCTCATGGCCAAATCCTGACCACGCTGGTCTGCAGGAGGATCTGGGGCCTCAGCACTGGCTGACAAACACCCAATCCAGCCCCTCCAGCCCCACGTGTGCTCCCTGCAGATGTTGGGGGTCTTTGCCAACTGCATCGACCCCATCTAATCTTGTCTTCCTTCCTTTTCCCTCTCCAGCAGAAGGGGACAGAGCGGGGGGGTGGCAGCGGTTTAGGGTGGGGGTTGCTCAGAGCCAGGCAGTGACACCCCAGGAGCTGTTGTCATACTTTGGGGCTCATGTCATCCCCTCTCCAAAGATCACACGAGGCTCAGCAGATCCGTGGGTGGAGCGAAGGATGCGGAGCTGAGGCAGCTCTGAGATCATCCCCCGGATGCCTCGCTCAGGGCTTTGTCCTGAGAGCATCGTCCTGACATCACATGAAATAGGGAACACATGGTGGGTATAATTGCCTGTTGCTTTAATTATCATCTTTACATCAGCAGGGCTGGATGGCTTTGCAGTGCCTTTGCCTGGAGTGTCTGCAGCTGGCGGAGCCGGGATCTGCATCCTGCGGGAGATGCTGGCCACGGCACCCGGCCTGGGATGCCAAACCCTTACCGTGGGGTGCTGCTGCAGGACCTGGGCAAGCTCAGGCACCTGACACCTCTGCAGGGCAGAGGTGTCAGGCAGCGACATCATCCCTTGGTGCCACCGTGCCAGCCTGGAGCCACAACCAGGAAAAAACCAGGCAAAGCACCAGCCTCCCATCCCAAACCAGAGATGGAGGGTATGCAGAGCAGGATCGGGCCCCTCTGCTCCATCCAGGAGCACTGAGCTGTGGAGCAGGAGAAAGGAAAAGGCTTTTTTTTTTTAAATTTTCTAATCTGATGTTTAATTGCAAAAGGTTTGAGGTTCTCAAAGCCCCCCTTGGGGCTCGGTGGAAAAGAGGAATGTGGAAATACCACCTCTGCGGATCGGAGCAGCCAGGGGGTGGTGTTAGCGCCTCCTGGTTAATTATTCCCTGCACAGAAATTAGTCTGCACGAACTGAGCAGCTGGAAATCAGGCAGCACAGACGGATGCTGCTTTGCTGGTCCCACTGCCGTCCAGTTGGGACGTTGGTGCTGAACCTGGCACAGCACCATGGCCACATCCAGCCATGTCAGGATGCAACAGGATGCCTGGGCTCAGTGCAGCGTCCCCCTGTGAAAGAGATGAGGGCTTGGATACTGTGGGGTGCTGGGGGGGTGCGAGGACACAGGCAAACACGTGCACATCTCACCCTGCGAAGGGAACACGGGTCTGGGATACTGATCCCCTGTCACCGCCTGCGTGAACATCATCAAATATTGAAAATCAATGGGCCACTGTGAGGGAAGCAGCACAGAGGATGTTGCATGAAAACAGCCTTGAGGAACAGAGAAAAAAATATTAGCTAAAAATAAAATTAATCTCTTGCAAAGCCGCAAGATTTGCTTCTCACCCCTCCCCCTTGTGTGCAATCTTTTATGTCATTTTCTTTAATTACAGCTGGGTTAGATCTCTGCTGCCTGGAGAAGCTGAGCTGGAGTTACCCATAAATTGGGCTTCTGGATGATACAAGAGAAACTAATAACCCCCAAGGACCGAACATCTGTCCCCATGGAGCACAGTGATGCTGTAACTGAAACCAAGAGTTAACACCGTGAAACTTCTGCTTTGCAGGCTGGGGACAGAGCTGAGCTTGGATGGACCCTGTGCAGCCAGGAGCCCCCCAGCTCTGCTCTGCCCTGCCCAGGGCAGTGTGGGGTGGGGGTGGGGGGCAGGAACTAATGTCATAGAGTCCCATCCATGCCCAGCCCCTCACAGCTGCCCAGCAGGTCCCAGGGTGGGAAGGTCTTTGCTAAATTTCAATTTCCCATTTCATCACAGGGCACTAATGAAGCGTGGGCAGCCGGGGAGGGACATCAGCAGGATCCCCCACTGCTGGCTGATGTGGGAGCCCCAAGCTGGGTGGCCCCAAGCCAGCCACCCCCCACCCTGACTCTACTACCACCAGCTCACTGTGCCCACCCAAGACACCCCCTTTGCCCCATGGGTCCTGCAGTGTAGGGCTGGTTCTTATGCATCCTGTTACCGTTCAGTGCGTGCCGGTACGAGGGGCCCCGTGCTTTCCCTTAGTGTGTTGTTATGTCATCCCTCTCATTCCTGAATTACCTTCTCCATGTCAGACCATGGCTCCTCTGCCTATTCCTGCTGCTCTGGCTTCTGTTTTCTTTTCTAACAGTGAAGAACCCAAAGGAACAGAAACAGACACCGAAAACGCACCAGCTAACGAGCGGCCCAGAGCCAGCGAGGGTAATTGTGACACGGCTGCTTGAAGAGACACCCTTCCCATCGCACTTGCATGGATGCCTGGGGGGGTCTTTTTGTCCTTTAACCCTCATATTGGGTCTGGGACAACTGATTAAAGGCCCAGGACAGATGAGGTGCAGAGGCTCACGTGGTTAAGAGCACACAAAACATACACACGCTCCTTTTCATGTGTCCACTCCGACATAATTTTTCACGTGTTGGAAATACAGATGATTTTAGCCTGGGTCCATCTGGTTTCCCAAATAACCTGTCTATTTGATAAATAACATAAATTAAATTAGACAAGACAAACAAATAGTTTTTTTTCTCTCCCCCTTTCAGTCTCTTGGCAAAAAAGAAAGGGGAGAAAAAAAAAAAGAAAAAGGAAAAGAAAACATAATTCAGTGACTGCCTCGAGCCCCCGAGGAGCTGTGCAGCAGTGAAAGCTATGATTATAAACGTGTCTGCAATGTTAACCTTTAACACAGACCCAAGGCCCTTCCCTCCTGCTCATAAGTTCTTTTATCAACTTCTTGGCTCGTGTGCAGGTTCCCAAGAGCTCACACTCCGCAGACCCGGCTGGGAGTACCCCATGCTGCATGACACCCTGCTCAGAAAAGGTTCCTGGGGTGCAGCCTAGGATCAGATCCAATCCTAGAGGCTTTATTCCTCCTGGCCCTTGCAGGAGGGGGAAACTGAGGCACAGAGAGAAGTAGTTATTACACCCACCCTGGTGTCCTACCAGGATACAACTGCTTCTGCATCTCATGCGAAGCCAAACCCCAGTCCCAGCTCGGAGCCGTAACTCCTAGGAGTTAGACCAAGGTATGGTTGGAGGGGAAAAGCAGTGAGGAGAGCTGAAGGAGCTCTTCCTTCAGCCCAGGACGGCCCCACAGGGACCATTTCTGCAGGGGTACCCTACAGCCCCGCCCCAGGGCTGTGCACAGGACCCCCAATCCCACCCTGTGCCCCCTGTCTCCACCCTTAGTCCATCCCTGCTTCCCTGCCCGCTCTTGGCACTTGCAGCAGTCATACAAGAGGATTTTTCTCCTCCCCAGCACAGCAGCATCATCTCAGTGCCAGGAGGGATGAGCTGAATCGATACTTGAGAATGAGAAGGTGAAGCTGAGGTGCCAGACGGGAGGTGGGGCCGGGGGGCAGCCCCAGGGGCCGGCCAGAGGTCATGAAGCAGGTGAGAAGGAGGCAGAAGGGGTCGGTCCCAGTCTCACAGCTCAGTGCTGGTGGGAAGTTGGAGTCCCGCACAGACAGCACCAGGATCTCAGCACACGGTTCAACCCCTCGAGTTGTGGAGATTTCAGCTGCTACAGGACGCACCCCAACCCTCAGAGCACAGCCTGGACTGTACCCCCACCCCCAAGGGATTTCTGGGGGTGATGTAGTGCTCAGCAGCACTTCACAAGCCCCAAGCTCCTGAAAGGTTGGAGTAAATGTTTTCCTCTGCAGCAAACATTCAGAAATTTCTCCATTTACATATTGCAATTTATAAGCTCCTCAGGCCCAACGACCTTTTTCCTGCTCCTGGCTCTGGAACAAACAAAACAGATTTAGAAGTGGAGATCGAAGGGAAAGCGAAACAAACGCCCCAGCTGTGGCCAGCACATGCTCTGGAGTGGCCAGCAAGAGCACTAGGGCAAAGCCAACGCTCTGAAGATGCTCTTCAAGCTACCACATTCCAGTGCAAAAAAAGGAGCAATTTTAGGTCTGCTTAATTTACTCCTTTGCAATGCCACAGAACGAGACATTGAGTCAGAGGACAGGGCAAGTGTTGATCGTTCCTCCTTCCCCTTCTCGCTACAGGAAGGGCATTCTCTTGCTGCTCTCTAGTGGCAGGCAGCACTGGGAAAACCAGGAGATGCTGAATTTTGCAGCTTTGAATCTTTTTGAAGATTATATCTGTGCTGAATTAGTAAAACTCACAGAAGAAACACCACAACGGAGAGTGAACTGAGTATTTAGGTATCTTCTTGCAGTTATGTTGTTCAAGACAGATCTGATAAAGGACCTGTTCTCCTTCATTCTCTCCCCTACAGCTCCCCTCATTCTCTCCCCTACAGCTCCCAGCCCAGATTCAGGAGTGCTAGAAGGATCCAGGGCAGGCACACCTCAAGCCAGAGATGAAGCAGGTTGTGTCTAGGAGCTAACAAACCCAAAACTATCTTTCTTTTCACTGATGTCATAGTCTTACAGCCAAGAATTTTATGCAAACCTAAGTGGAAGGCTTGAGAATTTACACTCCAATAAACATTGTGGGGGCTTGTTTTCCCTTGTGTTCCAGTATTGTTGCAGCTGTTCCCAGTGGAGGGCTTAGTTTTGGCTACAGAAGAAAAGCAGCGATGAGGAAAACAAAGACGCCGCAGAGATCAGAAACAGACAAAGATTTTGGGGAAAACCCCTTGCACACAACCAAATGAGATCCTGAAAATTAATTCCAACCACCTCCAAAATTAAAAGCAAGTTTTATTGTAAAATTGCCCTCCAATTAGTACCGTAATTCTTTATAAACACAATATACAGGATATTTTACATGTCGCACGCCAGGCGTATGCCTGTGATGTTATAAAATTTACAGTTCAAGATACTTCTCCAACAGTGTTGGCAATTTAAGGACGTCCCATCAAGCCCTAGAAAGAGGTTTAGTCTGGCAGAACAGGCCATTATCTGGCCTCTGCTTTCACACACTCAACGTGGAATGGAAAAGGCAGAAGTGCTGTATATCGTGTCTCAAGTTTCTTTCACACTATTTAGAATGGATGTGAATGATGGTTCCTTAATATCTAATTTCCTCCTCCTCGAGGAGGCCATTCATGACTAGCTGCTCCAAAATGGCTGATTTCTCTTGCATGAACACAGCTTGAGTGAAAATAACAGAATGGATGATTGAAGAGAGTATTCAGTTGGGCAAATTAAACCAAACAACTCTCTTCTCCCCCCACTAAAAATGACCCAAATAAAAACACAACACACCTCCCCTCTCCCACATCCATTATTCTCATTCTTCTCTCTCTACACACACACACATTCATATGGATGTGCAAGAATATAAACAGTAAAACTTGGAAAGAAATCCCTATCGTGCTGCTTCGTAAAAGCCTGGGACCTTTTTTGAAAGTACATTTCAAATATAAATTAGAGCTACTTAAAATGTCAAGCTAATAAATGCTTAACAGTGGAGAAAACAAGACAGCAGAGGAAGCCATAGTTACTACTGTCATACTCCAAATGTAAACAACAGATGTCCTGCTATAGTTAACACTGCTTTCTCTTTACCCAAAACTGCAGAAATACCTCCCTCACCTGTGCTTTGAGCTAACTGGGGCGTTTCTGCATCACACCCATCTCACCAACGGTATCAGACAGAACTGAAACCCAGCAGATTCTGAGAGAACAACATGGGGTAGTGTAAGTTTCTGTAATGCTTGGTGAAGGCCAAGTTAACATTTTATTCCAAACCAAGCCTGGGTTTTATGCTCGCTTGTCAGGGAGCAGTGAGAAAAACAGAAAGGAAATAAACAAGACCACTGCCTGGAAATTACTGGAACTTAGGAGTCAAGTGGCAGCACCAGAATGTACAGCAGCCTGTTTACCTTCCTGAAGATTGCTGGCAATTTTGCTAAACAAACCACAATTGACAAGAGATGGGATACAAACTCCAGCCTTAAGCAGAACCATTCAGCTCTCCAAGTACTGGAAGATGCTTCGGCTCTGACTGGTTTCCTCTGTGCTGTCTACTCTGGGCCGCTTGGCCAAAGACGTTATCACTGCAGTGGGACCTCTTTTCTTCACCTGCAGGGGATTAGGATACAACAGAGGGTCAAAGAAAAGTCTCAAGAAAGTTTAAATACTCAATTATCTGAAAATTGTTGTGAGAGCACACACAAGAAGTCAGGGAATATTTAAAACAGCTCAGTGCCTGTACATTCGAATCAGCCACACAACTGGCAGCAGGCCACGGACACAGATCTTTACCTGGAGTTTTGATTTCTCCTTTGCCTCAGCAGTCTTTTCTGGGGAAAGTGTATGAAAGACAAAGTTCCTTGAATTTCGAGGTGCACTGGGATTAAGGCCTGACATTGCTGCTAGTTTCTGAAGGACAGCTTTAGGTCTGTTCAAGAGAGACCCATTTTTTATCTGAAGGACAAAGAAAAGCTGCATTAAACCACTCACACGAACAAGCTTAACTCTTCTAGTAGGTTATTCTTAATATTAGGGAGTAGTCCCTTCTAAAATGTTACTCACTACCACACAAACTAGGCTCAGGCAACTTTGGAAACATCATTTTTCAGAACCTTTACAAACCTGGACGTCACTGGCAGGTCGGAATGTTTCAAACGGGTTCCTGGGTAACAGTGTTGTGTCTTGTGCCACTGCTGCTGGGCTCACTGGCAGAGACAGAGTAAAGAACATCAGCTTCTAATCTTCATTTGAAAGAACATGATTTGATATCAAACAGAAGAACTTAGAATTAAGAACAAACTGCAAATACTATAGGGAAAAGGAAAACCTGTATCAAATTATTCTTTGAGCCATACAACTGATATATGGCTCAAAGAATAATAGGCTCAACTATATAACTGGCTCTGGCAGTTAGTCACAGCAGTGAGAGGGAAAATTTGGGTTTGAAACAGCTTTGCACATCGACTTGTTTTTACCCCAACCAGGTAAAACTGAAATTTACTTTCACTACATAATTTTTCCTGAAGTCACAGGTATTTGGAGAACCTGCTAGGCTGAATGTCACAGTCTACTCTTGCAGCTTAAAGTCAAGCAAACGAAGAATAAAGACTTAGAGATGAATTTTTTACCTAGTCTACAACATTTTTTCAGGAAGCAGCATGCTCCTTTATGAAGGAAATACACAATTCCTCCCCCACCAGCCTTGCAGTTGCACATCTTCAATGCTTTTACACCCTTAGCGAAGACATGAGCTCAGACTCAGTAAGTTACCAAGACATTGGAGTCCTGTGATCCATGTCCTGCTTCATTGGAGACCACAAGTGGCAACTGGAAGTCAAACTTACTTTCTCTGATCTGCTTGTCACTTCAGCACCAAGTGAGCTTACCTTTCTTCTGTAGGGACTTTGCAGTTACTTTTTTGGCTAGCTTCATGAACTGACTGTCTTCACCGATTTCTTCCTCCTCCTCCTGCTCTTTATTTTTTTCATTCTGTAGCAAAGAGAAGACACTTTGTAAAACTGAAAAAGTTCTTGCTAAGAATGAACATTTCTTTATTTGAAGTAGACCAAGTCCTTATGCAAATTAATAGTATTTTATTTTCTGCTGTAAAAGCTTATTGCAATTTCTCAGAAACTCTAATTACCCTCATTCCATTAATGAGAAGCAAACCCACAGCACCACGTTCAGCTGACCTAGTACTGAAAGTTCTAAAATGTAAAGTTACACTCCCAGAGTAAGAGCTTTCTGGCTTTGAAGCAGACTTCTTAAAGAACAAAGTTGTTTTGCCTCGCTCTTCTGAATTAGCTTATTTTTCTGTACAATACTTGAAGAGAAAAAGCAGAATTCACGATGAAAATCAACGAGATACATTTATTCTTTCTTCCAGAGTCTAATTTAAGGAACTAACAATTTCATATCTAGCAGTGGTAGGGAAAAAAGCTGAGTAAGATGTCTTAGTCATAAAAACTAATACCTGCTCACGAAGCCACTGCTCTCGTTCAAATCGCTCTTTCCTCCATTTCGCTTCTGTCTCGTCAAACTGTTCATTCTCATCATCATTATCAGATTCTCTCTGGAACAAGTCAATCTGTGAATCATAATCTAAACAAAGAAAGAATTCATTAGCTTTCAGTTAAGAGACAAAACACACAGACTAGTAAAAAAAGAAAACCAAAAACCCCAACAAACCAAAACACTCTAACACCTCCCCAATCCAATTTGTTTCCGAAAGATTTTCATTCAGTTCTGACAGGCTGTCAAGTGCTCTTTCATATGAACATACACACACACACACTTTCCAATCTCCTGCTCCACCTCTTAAGAGCTACAGATCAGAAAGACACCTATGTTTTTCCATCTGAATTTCCTCATTCTGCCGGGGCCGTCGCTGTGCAGGTCGCCATCAAGCAGATACCTCTCCTGGTACAGGCGTAACTGACGCTTGTCATCATCAAGCATTGCCTTCCTGTTGACAAGGAGAAAGGGAGAGGGTTAGTCCAGATTATACCCCAGAGCTATGACTTCACATACAGAAACACACACAAATCCTGTCACTGACATGTGTAACTTCTGTACTTGACTTTCTAATTCCAATTCACTAGGGAGTTCTTCGTCATTAATCTCTTCTTCGTATTCGTTCAGATCTTCACCATCATATTCATCCTCACTTCCCACATCGCTTCCTGACAGCTCTGCCTCATCCTCCATGAAATCCTGCAGTTTTCTGTAAAAGAGCATTAAAAGAGTTCAGTTTGGTAGATGAATAATCATCATACAAATATTCCAAAAGGAATATTTATCTTTGGACATAAAATTAACACACATCCCAAGTGAGAGATGATGATTCATCTTTAATTTTTGAAAAGACTAAGCAATGTTAGGTCAAAAAAACCCCACACTGCATTGCTTTTATCCTGACCTTCTGATTTCAATCCATAATGGAAATGACAATGGAAATTCTCTACAGCCCACCAGCAACATAGTTAAATTCACACAACATTGACAGAACCATAGCAAGGAGAAAAACACCCTAAAACCCCAAACCAATGCTATATAAACATTAGATACTGATGCTGGGGAAAGAACAGACTACATTTGTAGTGCTCTTGGTATTCTGTCTGGCAACTAAGATACAAAAAGAAAGATGTACTTACAGTTTCTTCTTCAAGCTCCTTCTAGGTCTCAGCAGTTGTTCTTCCTCATCGCTGGTTTCTGCTTCCTCGGGATCACTTTGCTCTGGATCACTGCCTCCACTTTTTTCATCCTGTCAAAGAAAATGTTTTCAGAAATTAAGGAATTTCTGAAAGCAGACTGCTTTGTAACTACAGCTGCTTCTGTTCTTCAGAAGATTTTTCAGAGGATTTGCTAGGCTAAAGATGCTTCACCCAGTATACTGTTGTATGAACTGGACATTGTAAATGATCCAACCATTGCTCTTGGATATGTTTCAGTAACTTGTTTGGGAAGCCAGAGTACTTTGCATTGATGGTTACAGTAAAAAACCCAAGTAGGTAAATGGGAATTGTCACAGACATAATGCTGCAGCAGTTGCTTTGTTTCATCAGTTCATACCTCTTCACTATCAAAGGCATTGTCATCTGTTAAAAGCTGAAAATCACCAAGTTCCTCTTGCTCTCCCTCATCTTCTTCTTCCCTATGGGAAAAAAGGGAAGGAAGGAATTGCACATTTTAATTTCACATCCAATTATAGCTTCCCAATCATTCAAGGCAAGATTTCAACTGTCATGCTAGCTGGTCTCAGGCTGGGAGTGTTCCAACAGGTACAGTCTCTGAAGAACACTTAGTTTCAGATGCCCAACATCCCTATTAGCACTGATTTTTTTTTTTAAACCTCAGAGCTTCACTTGCAGAAAACACGGGACAAGTGTTAAATTCCAAGTTTCCTTCTAAAACTCTTTGTGGATTCCCACTTGTGAAGACTCATTATCCCTTTGTTGGGCAGTCACACAACTGACATTTGGTGTTGGCTCCTCTAGCTTGGCAACAGCCCAGAACAGAACCAAAAGCCCTAAATTCTAGCAACCTGTTCTCAAGTTTGGTGACAGCTCTTCCAACACTTCTTTCACTGCCAGGGAAAGACAAAAAAAAAAATCCCTTCACAGTAGCTATGGGAAACAGTTTGTGCTACTGATTTAAAGAACAATTGCTGAGCAATCTCCAGAATTCCTCCCCTTCACCTCCAGAACACACCACATTTCTGCTGACGGCATTTTGAATTGATGTCAAACAAGTAAACACATGAAGAGTGAAAAAAACACAATGGCTGCTATAAGGTTCTGTAAATTTTAGGAAGAATAAATACTCACTTGTCTGTGGAAAAGGAACCTGAACAAAGTGCTAGAGCTTCTGCCATTGGATCTTCTATATCACTGTCCTTTTCTATTTTGGAAGATACTGATGACGCCCATGTTGGAGAACCTGCTACTAAAAAAAAGAAATAAGATGGCAATTTATTAGACAGATAAGTAGATCTTTCTACTCTTAGAAGGTCAGAGAGCATCCTAGAAGTGACAGTTAGCATGCTTCCACAAAGGCAACACATTGTTAGAGCTCTATGAAGTTCCACACTCTTCATTAGCATCCAGAACTAAACGGTACCTTCGCATAAAGCAAACAAAACTGACAACAGAATTCAGGACATACCCTGAGACACAAATTTTCCTGAGCAAAGATTGAGCAATTCTTCCATGTTCTGCTTTTTGTTGCTGTGGGTATTTGGCCCGTGTTCAGTCTGACTGCTGAACTGTCCAGAACACAAGTCCAATAACTCATCCATATTGGCATCCATTGCGTTCTCATCCATACTGGCCAGAGTCAGCTGATGCTTTGAGGACTGGTATTTATTCCTATGTTGTCCAACATTCAAGAACCTGAAAGAAAGTCTCCAGTTAGAAAAATCTTGCCTGTTGGTATGTCCTGTTTCTGGTAAAGTGCAGAAAATGTCATCCTTTATACCTATTACTCACCCATCTGCATCAAGCAGCTGGCTCTGAGTGTCATCTTCCAGAGAAAATTGGAACCGTGACTCCTCAGTCCCTGGAAATAAACTCTTAGGCTCAGGAGAGGCATTATACAGGTCCTGGGAATCTTCTATGGGAAGAGAGGGCTCAGATGTCTTTCCTGAGCTCTAGTCAAAGAAATGTAAAAATATAGAAGTTATTTATTAATGTAAAAACACACAAGTTATTTGTTTTGCAATCCTGGAAGTCAGAAGCAATAATGGAATAAAACATTTTAGATATTTTAAAGGATTAACACCATGCAGGTGTCAAGTATGTCCACGCTGGTCTGATAAATCACAGGAGTTCACTGACATCACATGTTGTGGAGCCCACATAAGCATGCTTAAAAAAATATTTACAGTGTATGAATACTGAAGATCAAAACCAGATTACAGCATCTTTTCTTTGATGTTTTTGCAGCTAAGTTCCTATAACATCACTTTTATCCATTCTGAAGTAGAGACTTTTTAAACCTCTGGGAAATTGTTTTCCTGAAATCTTACTCATATAAAAGCATTTGTCTAGATGCCTCCTTCTGGGTTGTTTTTTGGTTGGTAGAGAAGACAGTCAGGATACAAGACATTTATTTAGTAGCCACTGTCTTAATATATGATGTGAATGAGACAGAGAATCGTACCTTGGAAGCAGAGCTGATAAAGCTTGTTTTGAAAAAACCTGGGGAAGGTGACCTGAAACCTCCTGCTGCAGATAAAAAGTTCCCTCCACGTGACATCTGTTTGTTACAGGGCTGATAGGATGGAATCATGGAGCCGATCAGCTCAAAGCTGCTGTTATGGCTGTTCTCTTTTGCTAGTGTTGTTAGAGAAAAGGAATCATCATCTTCTAGGGTGAGAAAAAAGAAAAAACCACCAGTGTTTAACTTTTTTTGTCTATGTGATCTGGTTGATCCTCATGATAATATTTTTCAAAGCTGACATTAAAAAGTCATTACTTCGTGCTCACATTAGATTTCCTTCTCCACAAAGGATGCATGTGACAATTTTTACTCAATTTCATCTTACTGATTTCTACCTATTTCTATATTTTTTCCAGGATCATTTAGATCTTCCCTTTGCTTTAGTTTCCTCAAGCCCTCCCATTTTTCTCACAGTCTAAACTTTTATAAGCATACTGTATAACTACACAGAAGAGGAGATAACAAATATATTGAACACTAATCTCAAATTGAAGTTTCTGTTTGAGGAAAAAAATTCTAGTTATGATAATAGTTCTACTTTACCTGACTTAGTAGGTCCTTTGTCAGCAGTTTCTTCCATTTCAAGTTTCTCATCAGGAAGAGAATATCTGCAATTCATGAAACAAAATGTATTTGCTGATGTATAAAAGTTGAATTGCTCTTATCTGACAAACCTAATTGCAAAAGCCAAGATAGCACAGAAAAATACATCTAGTAGACTCTGATTAAGAAATAGATTATTCCACTTCAAAATCACTGTCATTGGGGTTTTCTTTTTAATATAATATATATAAATGCACATATAACTACTGGAACAAGAAAGGAAAAAGTACTCACAAAAAGCATCTTAGATCAAAACCTCTACATGTACTGACTCAATTTACAGCTGCTCAGATACCATTTTTAAAGCTTGGTTTATTTACCCCATTTTGGAGGAGCTGTCCTTAAAAAGCATCAATGTAGACTCTGTTGAAGGTAGTTTGGGAACAGAATCACTGTGCTCAGGCTTCTCAACCTTTTCTCCATCAATTGATTCTTTGTCAGTTTCTTTATCATCATCTTCAACATGTTTCTCTTCTGCATCTTCATTATCTTCCTCTGCTTCTCCAAGCAGAAACTCCACATTCTGAAACAAATCCCCACCCACAGCAGAGACATGCTGGTCATTGCTTTCATCTGCCAAATTCCTTGCATACTTTCCAAGAAAACATTTTAACATCTGGTGGACAAAGCTGGGTGACATTCACCATTGTTATGTGCACCTACTCCACTCAGAGTCAACTGACACAGAGGTGCTTGAACAGCTGAGCTATTCTGATCCTTTAGAAAGGAAAGGCTTCAACAAACCCTGCCCCAGAGATCAGGCTGGTGACCTGCTTGCTCCCTACTCACCTTAAGCCAAGAATATATTTATATAGAGAAAAATGGCAGCAGAATCTTATATGTGCTTATATTTGGTTTTAATACTCTTCAGACATAACAGAAATACAAATATGTTCAGTTTTAGGCAATCCATATCCTGAATGTGCCAACTGCAGCAGTTTTTCAGCTTCTAGGAAGATTTTTTTTAGCATTTTCCCCCAATATTAAGCATACAGGAGTCTAATTTCACTGAGGAGAAGCAGCAGAATTGAGAAGTTGACTGGGTTATGTTGCATACAGACCTCATGACTGCCTTCCTCCTCTTCTTCAGATTCATCTGTCATCTCTTCTTCCTCCTCCTCTTCCTCCTCCAACATTTCCTCATTATCCAGTTTAAACAACGCTTGCCGCTTTTGGCGCTCCTCAGTCCTGCGGAGTTTCATGGCCTCCTGCAGTTTAGCCTTAAGCACTTGCAGCTTTTCACCTGGAGAGAAACAAACAAATTAATATATTTAGGTGCACTACAGGAAATCCTTAACTTCACTGCTTTCAAGCATCCAATCTAAGGCAACTACACACACGAAGATGGAATTAAGAGGTTACTTGGTTTATAGTGTTTTTATGAATTGATCTGTCAGCTGCAGAAGCCAGAGTCGTTTGTGCAGTCTCTAAATTTTCCTCGTTGAAACTATCTTGTGAATTATCAAGATTCTTTGTTATCACTAAACACAACCAGTGCAGAACTCTGAGTGAGAATAGGGTCTGTAAGGCCACTGGGTTTTTTGGGGAAGAAAAGCATCCTGTTGTCATGGGCAGGTGTGCTACAGCACATGAAATAACCAAGACCTGCTTAAAAAACCCACATGCCAATAGAACCCCCCAAATAATCTATTTCTTTTAATGTATACTATGAGAGAGTCCCATGCCATGTGTATTTTTGGTTGCAGATCCATACAGTTCTTTTAGAAACTGCAGTACAGAACTAAGGCAGCCTGAGAGATCTAACAAATGGTAATAGCTCTCAAGTCTGAGGCTTACAGAGGACTGAGGGGAAAGCAGTGCTGATATATGTGCATATAAAGTGTTGGTACAGATGGGGAGAAATCCAGAGAACCAGTCACAAGGACCTGAAGTTGTCCTACACCAGCCAGTGCTATTTCAGAGGTCTATCAGTATTCTTTTCTAGGACAGGGCTATCCATCAGAGGGAACACACATCCTAAGATTCCTTCATCTCTATTTCCCAGGACAGCACTGGGAAAGAGGGAATAAGAGATTTAAAAAAAAAAAAAGTATTTTCCAATTCAACAATCACCACTTCTCCTCCCAAACCAACCTGGCTTTGTGTGGACTCTCTCATCCAGGCTCTCTGCAGCCAGCACCGCTGGTACCACGTCTGCTCTCAGTTCCTCTTTGCCTTCTGAAGTCATCTCCTTGCAGATAATGTGCATGTTTATGGTGCGTTCAGCCTTGGGCTTTGATGTTTGAAATGTGTGCTTAAAGAAACGTGCTTTCAAGTCTTCCAGTTCTGTAAGTACATATTAATTACATTTCAGAACACAATAGCATTTAAAAACATTGAGTGCTAAAGTTGTATCAAGAGTAGGTCTTGAGGATTTTCTTTGACATTAGTTATAACCTCTCAGTCCAAACCTGTATTATTTGAATAATAAAACGATAAACCAGGCCAGATTTTTTTTGCTCCAACTTATACTGAATTAATGTGCTTTAAGTACCAACATAATTTACTACAGAAAAATGGAAATAAACCACTCATTGTTAAATAATTATCACTGAGTGTTTTCCTTCAAGGTACCAAATACTAAGGATTCAGAACTTCCCTTTAAACCACCAGCTGGAAGAAAATAGATGCCAATACTGAGCAAAGAATCCATATTAGTAAGAGCATGTGCCAGACTGTTCTATCACATAAGCATTAACTGAAAAAATCTCTGAGAAAAGTCAGATTAACTCTGCTTATTTGGATAGATAGGAAGGATTATAACAGTAAAAGCAATACCTTTATTTGAGTCAGATTCATCAAGGTTTATAAAGGATTCATTGCCAGAGCAGATTCGTGGCTTGATGGACAGGTCTATTCCCAGTTTGAGAAGTTTATCCAACTTGGATTTCCTCACTCTCTCGGACTGTGCCACTGATCCAGGCCCTGCTTGCTCATTGCTTTTTTCATGTTCCAACTCTGCTCCTGTTTTGTCCTGTTGCTCAACAGCACCTTCTCCAACTGCCAGGGGAATTTCACTCTCTTTCTGCTCACTACAATCAGTGCTTAGAGAGTCAGACTGTTGCTGTTCTCCTGCATTATCATTGCTTGTTTCAGTCCTAACTGCCTGAGGACTGTCACTGTCCTGCCTGGGCTCTTCAGCAGGGTCTTCTGTCGAGTTCTTCCCTACATCAGCAAGAGGCTTGTTCACAGCAGTCTCAAGATCTCTGCCAAGGCTTCTTTCTGGATCATTAGCTGCTGATTGATCGCCTTCTATTTGCCCATCTTTGCAATCTGTGCTTGTGTTCTTTGTCTCAGTAGGTTCTTCATTCAGGGATAGCTGGTATTTAGTGGATCTAGGGATGGCAGAGAGAAATGTATGACCCATAGTTACCATGACAGGGAGAAGAGGTCCAGAACTGACTCTGAAACAATTTTTTAATTATTGTTACTAGTTTTTGGGAAGATGCTAAGCACAGAAGTTTGGGAAACTTCATTTTGCTGAGTCAAAGAAGCTGAAGTGCAGAGCACTTAGAAGAGTTTATACTAGTTACATTATAAATTCCCCCAAGAAGCTTTTTGGCAACAGTTGCCCAAGTATTTTACTAGACATTACTCAAAAGCAGAAACAATCCCAGTAAAATGTTGCAGCCCAGTCTAAACCACATTAAAGCAACCCTGCATGAGCACCTTACTTCCTCTGGAGTTACTACTAGGCCCAGATTCCCTCAGTGGTGTAAGTACGCAAAGAGCGAGCGTAGCCTTATGGTAACAGCAACACATTCTTCATCTCTAGGAGTTTGGGGAATTAAAGGACCCTGGAACGTTTTAAGAAACTTTCTTAGTCAAAGAAACAGTTAAAATTAAACCAGAAACAGGATGTGACTGTAAACAAAGCAGGTGTGTACGTCATACAACACCCATAACATGCATAAGTTTGGTTATCCTTGAAATCAAAGCTGGAATAGCCTCAATTTTAATGAAAAAAAAACCCAAGGAAGGTTTAAGTCCTTACTTCAGCAGTGCCATGGCATTTCCATGGCACACTGGTCGAGGTCTACTCTTGAAGAACTCATGGATGCTTTTGGCCTCAGGCACGTGATACGGGAGAGACACAGATGTTTCTGCCAGAGAAAGGAGGGGAAAGATGATTTTAAAAGCCACCCAAGGCATTTATTTGATATCTCTCAAATGCAAACAAGCCTGCCACGCATATTTTGTGCCAAAGACACTTGACAGAGTTTAAACATTAATACAAAAATCAGAACTCCTTGGGAAAGAGCTCCAACAGCAACAGTCTTGAAGACTAAGTTTGCAACATGTCCCCATATTCATTAGGAAATGAACTGTGATGGGAATGTCAGGACAGCAGGGCCAGTTTCAATTTTACAACATGCCTATCAAATTCTCCAAATATTCCACTAACTTTCCACAACAAGCTTACAGGCTCAAGGGTCTGCACAATGACTATTTTATTCCATCAGTTACAAAGACAGTTTTGAACAGTCCTTCAATAAACAAAGCTCTCTCACCCTTCAAACCCAAGTAACTCATGCCAAGTTAAAGCTTTAGACTTTTGAGTAAATCCTTTCAATTTGTCTCCTGAATTCCTTAATAGTTTGTACCATTCTATGTACAAGGATTTGAAGTTTTACCTCTGATAAGCCGCTGGGACTCACTATGTAGTTGTTTAATGGCTTCTTTACTTAACCTTGCTGCTTTTCGCTCCTTAAGGAAAAGAAAGAAAAGAAAAAGGCTTGTGAAGTCAGAAAACAAAATAAGGGACTTTATTTTTCCCTTTCAAACTGAAAGAAGTCAGAATAAAGCAGCCAATTAAAAATAAAAAGCCAAACAGAAAAACGTTGCACGGTGTTGAGAAGCAATTATACAAAACTCATTTGAGTCACTGCAACAAACAATGGAGAGCTTTAAAAAAGGGGAATACTTCACCTTTCTTTTTGGTTCTTTTAATGCAGGTTCCTCATTCTCATCATTAAATACATGCCTGTAGCCTTCACCCTCAGAAAATCGTTCTTTGTTCTACAGTGCATAAAAAGAGATTAATTTATTTGTCTGGATACACAGGCATTACCAAGTGGAAAGAAGTAAAAAGCAATAAATAAATAAATAAATAAATAAATAGATAGATAGATAGATAGATAAATGGTACAGAATTGTTGCTGGTCAGCAAAACCAGCAAGTTTTCCCAGAAAACACCACAAACCTCACACAACACTTATGGTAGATTCCCAAAGCTTCTACCGTAGCATTATCTTTAAAACATTCCAGGACAACATCTCTCTGTCTTTAAGACCAAGAAGCAGAGGAGTGTTCTCTCCTCTCTCACAGAAGTAGTGCACCATTGCCATGAGTTTAATACACACCCAGGCACAGTATTTCCCACAAATAACCAATAATTCATATCACCAGCAAACTTCACCTTGTATTTTTTAATTTTGTTTTTCACTGCCGCTCGTATTGATTCTAACGACTCTTCATCCTCTGGGGGGTAATCATTTTCCTCTTCTAAGCCATTATCAAAAAGTTCTTTGTCATCAAGAAGACATCCACTGTCGTTAAAAGGGTACCTCTCACCAGCATCTACCTGCTTGCCATAAGAACAAAGTATTTGTGTAACTCATTTCAGTTCTTTGACATGCATTTAAGATTACTGTCAAAAGGTCTTGAGGAAGTTAAAAAAAGTACATCCCACCTTTAATCTAGTGTCTTTTGTGTCCTGTAAGCCAGTTAAATTCCCTTTATAATACTGCAAAGTTGATAAGGTAATTCATGATATGGTTATTCCCTATGTTGATAAGTAGGGAATTTCAATAATTACTAAGGAGAATAAATTAACACTTGAAATACAGATGTTATAAAGAACAAAAATACACAACCTCCCAAGCAGCCATTTGTTTAGATCAGGATTCTAATTTGGAAATAGTCCAGAGCTTCCTCCAGAAATTAGGACATGATGGAGAGAAGCTGAAATGCCAACCAAAGCCATTTGTGTATGCAACAATCCCCCAACAAAACCACTTAATTGGTTTAATTTCCACTGATGTTAAATCATCAAGTGTTGGTATTTGTACTTCCTTAGCAGACAAAACTGCCACTTATCTGGTGCTCCGTGGATCCCACACCCGATGTAGGAATACGGACACCAGCAACGCCAGAGCATTGAAACAAAACAACCAGAGTGAGAAATTTAACTTAGTTGAGAAAACATCTGATTTTCTGTCAAAACATACCTCTGCTCTAGGCTTCTTTTCTCTTTTCAGCTGTTTAATGGATTCAATTCTTCTTTCCTTCTCCTTTCTTCTTCCTGATTTTCCTACAGTGCCTTTTGCTGTGACTTCTTCAAAATCACGTTTATGTTTTCTGTATTTCTTCCCAGATTTTAGGGGTCTCTCCTCTTCCACTTTGTTATCAGGCAAGCCAGACTTTCTGCTTTTATCAATGTTTTCAGTCTGCAATTTCTCACCAGAGTCACTGTCATCACTGTCTAGCAGACCTCGGCGAATCCGATGAGCTGTCTTGTTCCTCTGGGCAGTAACGTTCTCTTTTTCCTCCCCTTCTTCCTTGTTTCCACCTGGACTATCATTCTGCACAAAAGAGCCACCATCCTCTCCATCTTCGCTCTCACTCTCCTGAAGCACCTTCTTGCTTTTTGGTTTTTTACGTACAAAAATCTCTTCCTCTGAGTCTTAGAAAAATATATTAAAGGAAAGGAAATTACACATGCCATGGAGAGGAACATTCCACAAGTTAATTAACAATAAATTGGTTAAATATGAAATTAGAAATCTGTTAAATTTCACAGACACCAATCTCTATAGCAAATTAACTTGAACTCAAGTTTTCAAAATACAGTTTTCCCTACAGCACAGTATATATCTGACCCAAACTCATGTCATAGGTTTGTGACCTTTAAAAAAGGGCAAAGCTAAAAATCCTTCGGTGACAGATTAGTGATTTGCCTTGAAATAGAAATAAAACCCACAGCATCTAACTAAATAAGTACAAACAGTGGGAAAATGAAGGGAAATAAACGATTAACCTGCATCTCATTTACTTTTTCCCTTCCTGAACCACAAAAAAAATGCTTTTCAGAAATTTACATATGTTAGCTCATGTTCTGTGCAACAAAAAAGGCAGCCTGAGTTCCTGCAGATCAGGCAATGACAACTTGCTAAAAAGGTATTTAGAAAATGAAAAAGCACTATTGAAGGCAACAACCACCAGGCACAACTCACAGAAACTTTACAGACCTCCATCATGAAGAGATACTATCCCCTTGGCGCCATGACCTGGAGAGGCCGTTTCACAGCTGCCCTGTCCGCTGTCAGAGTCGCTGTCAAGGGTTTTCTGCAAGTCTGAATTCAAATCTTCTAATGGAAGCTACAAAGCAGAACAAAATTTACCTTACTATGATGCATTGTTTGTGGAGTAAAGACTCTCTAAACTTGGTATCTAAACTTGGTCCAAAACCTCAGCTAATCCCTTACACACAATTATTACTAATATTACACTGACATTGTGTTTTGAGAGGTAAATGGCATTTACATGACAGGACAGTACACCACAATGACTTTTACAGTGTTTAATATTTGAATACGTGCACACACCAAAGAGAAAAGAGAAGCCACGTACTGGCTGACCTGCATTTATTAATATTCAAAGCCATTATACTGAAAAGGACAATGCAAAACGCTGAACTTCTCCCACACCTGCATTTCACCCGGATGAATTAGGTCGGAGCAGAGACGTCCGCAGGGACTCTCTAGAAAAAGGCTCCTCTGTGACGCGGTGCCCAAGCGCTAAAACCATCACCCCCGGCGGGCACTCCTGTCTCCACAGCAGCGCTGCAGCAGGGCAGCGTGGCCCGCCGGTACCCATAGCCGTGCAGACAGAAGGGCGATCAACGGAAGGGTGGAGTACCGGACACCCGCCGTTAGTACGGTCTAGGCAGAGCATCCTTCCCAGAATGCACCGCGTCAGGCGCCGCCCTCCCGGCAAGCACCGCGCCCACGGCCGGTGCCCGCACCTCCCAACATGCACCGCGCCCAGGGAGACAGGCCGGTCGCAGCCCTCTCGGCGCGTGCCGCGGGCGGCACAGTGAGCCGCCGGCTGCACCAGGAAGTGCGAAACAAGGGGTGAGCCCGGCGATAGCGCGGTACCCCCCCGGGCTCAATGGCGACCGAGGAGGCGCCGCTGCCCGGCTCGCTACCTCCCCGCGGCAACCATCGAGCCAGGCAGCGGGGAGAACTCCGAACCCACCAGCAGGCTGGGAACCGCAGATACTGCCGCCCTCCATCCAACGGGCTGCCAGAACAGTAGGACTCACCTCGGTAAGCGGCGCCGCCATAACCAACACTCCCGCCACAACCGCGTCCGAAACGGTTTCGAGACTTCGCG
>VXBZ01006791.1:171882-186627 GCA_013399135.1 Heliornis fulica
CCGCGGCCTTGGGGAGGACGGTCCGGTGTGTTTCGCAGGCCGGGCCCCGGGGCCGCTGGTGACCCCGCAGCGGGCCTCTGGCGGCGGGCTGACACGCGAGCGGGCTCGGAGGCGTCTTGGCAGCCGCCGGGCGCTTTCCTTTAAAGAGGAACTGCAGCAGGTCGCTAAACTTTCCGAGGAGATTTGCATTCGCCCGTGCAGCGCTGCCGAACAGGTTGCTTGACTGCGGTGGAAGTTTTCTGCTCGGGCTATCGGGTGACTTTCCCCCACCCTCCCGAGAGTAAATAGGACGTGGCCTCAAGAGCGGTTTCTCGCCCGGAGTCGGGGAACGGCGCGTCTGGGCTTGTGAGGGGAGCAGGGAAAGAGGCGCAGGGCTGCTGGCGGACACGGCGGTGTGCTCCCTGCACGGCAGACCTGGAAGCTGAACCGTAACACGTTGTATTTTTGACGTTGAGTCATTAAGGGTTTATGGTCTTACCTTCCGTAATTATAGGTGTTGATTTTTATATATATTTTTAACAAGCTGTGGTTAAATATTGGTGGGACTTCGCATGTGGCGTTTGCCTACTTGTGTGCTGTTATGTGATGATTCTTCTGTCAAACCTCTGCAAGATGTATTTCTTGACAGAATTACTCTGCCCATTATAACCATCAAGTTCCCTTTTGAATTACTGGTATAATCAACATAGTGTTGACTTTGGTGCAATAGGAGATGTTTATTGACACAAAGGTGTGATTCCAGAAGTATCCAGATGTTAAGATAGCAGAGGGCTGACTTGGAGAGTCTGCTGTATGATGTACCCTGTCCTCTCTGACTTCCAGCCGTAGAAGTAGATCCGCTTTTAGTTTTGTAGAATTGCTTCCTGTCTGAAGTAACTTGCTTGAGTGTGCTTAGTACATAATCGACATGGAGCAGAAGAAAAAAGAGTAACCCTGGTCAGGCTGATCAGTTAAATGTCCTGATAAAATCAGTGTGACTTGCAGGGCAGCTTGGCTTCAAGTGAGAAAACACTTCTTAGCTTCTCTGGGATCCTCTGCAAAGTAGCTTCAGAGAGGGGAAGATGTAAGTTTTATCTCCTTTGATCAAAACCGATTGTGGTCAGTGTTGCCATGTCTGTTTACAGAAGTTGTCAATACCGAAGGAGGAAAATGGGTAAATATAGTTGTCATTTAATCTCTTGTGGGAGGTCAGTGCCTGCAGTCCCTTCAGACTAATTAGCACGGGATTAATGGATCATCTCTCATGTATCCAAATAAGCACAGCAAACTTTGATTGCCCTTGATGATTCACACTTGTCAGGACAGCTGTAGTGTTTTTACAGTACTAACTGTACCCCACAACCGGTTTACCTGTGGCATTGGGTGCTCCTGGGTGGCTCAGTTAGTCAGGTGGGTGCCGAGCCAGTGGTGTGCGTGGGATGTCTGCGGCCCCGGCAGCCACCCTGCTACTGCAGCTTCAGGGAGCTGACGTGTGTCGAGTGGGCCACAGCTGCATGCATGCTCCGAGTGTTACTTCTGCTTAAACATATGCTGGGGTTACTGTCCTTGGATGGGGATTTTAACTGGTTATGGAGCAGCCCTTGGATGGCTTACAGGGCCAGTGTAGAAGGCTCCTCAGGTTTGGGTCTGGGTTTAGTTTAGGATTATGTGGAAGTTCAGTGCTGCACCCTCAAGTGTACCCAGATGTGAACTTTATCATCCCACAGCTTATCTGCTTCTCTCATGTTGTAGACTCTGAGCCTTACACTTAAATGGATACTGGCAGGTTGACACAGTTTAAATTTGACCTAAGTTTTATGATTATTATTACAGTATTAGTGAATTCTTGAATTGTAGTACTTTACCCCCACTTTGATACTCTACGACAGAGGGAAGAAACTTTGATCACACTAAGCACTGCCAGATAGAGCCAAACCACACAAAAATACAGTAATTCCATTTGCTTTATGCTCATTGCCAGCTGAGGCTGTGATAGATTTATTATTTTTTTTTAAAGTCTGTTTAATCTTGTTAACATGTAATCTCAGATCTTAACACTTCAAGGAAATTAACTAACGACTTAACTAGTGACTAGCTTTTGTGTGAGTACTTTCTCAAGCCTTTAATAATTTTCTCCTTAGAACTGTTCCTGGAGCTCTTTCATCCCAATAAATCACCTTCTCCACACCCATTTGTATTCTATACCTGTCTTTATCCTTTCTCTCTCAGTCTTGCTTTTAGAAGATGACCTGAACCTTCCCTCACGCTTTCTCTGTGTTGGGATTTTAAATTGGCTCAAATTGTGCTCTGGGGGAAAACTGGTTCACTATTAACAGAAGTAATGTGTTCATGATGTAAAGGAAATGGTAAAACTGTTTTAGCTTAGGTTCAACATAGAAATATGTTTTTAGTTTAGAATAAAAATATCTTCTACCCATTTTCAGATAATATCAATTTTCAGATAAACATTGTGGATGTATGTCCTAAATATGCCAAGACTGGCAATCTTTAACATTGAAACTTTAAGTCTGTTGTGAAAACAATGAAAAAATGTGGCTTGGGTGGCTGTTGGCCAATTCTAGAAATATATAGAAAGGAAATATATAGGAATATATTTACCTGTGCGTTATAAAAATACAGACTATGTAAAGCATTGCATTCCATCTTGGACTCTGTCAGGTTCACAACCACAGCCACAAATAAATGTCACTAAAACTTTGAGACTGAATGATGCCACTATCCTATACGTTCTTTAGGAAATGTGGGTTGGGATTTTTTTTCCCCTGGAAGCAGCTGGCAGGCTGTGAGCTCCTTGGAACCACCTCTGTTTGCAGCCTCATAAAGCTGCTTCAGATTTCTGCCATTTCAGAAGGATGGTTCAGCTGAAGCTCACCTGAAAGGATGCTTCACTGAGTGACCAACTGCACCTCACTTGTATCTGTTTGACTTCCTCAGGGCCACCGGCCAGCCTGTTCCAGCCACCCCGTCGCCCAGGCTTGGGAACTGTTGGGAAACCTATCCGCCTCCTCGCCAACCATTTTCAGGTTCAGATCCCCAAGATTGATGTTTATCACTATGATGTAGATATCAAACCAGAAAAACGCCCCCGAAGAGTGAACAGGTATGAGTTGCTCTAAAAAAACAAGTGTATGTGACTCAGTTTAAGAAAACTCTACATCCTAGAAATTCCTCATCTGCTAAAGGCCGGTTTATGTTTGTACTGCGGTGAGCAGTTGCTTATTTTTTCAGTGAACTATAATATTCTCCTTATTTTTATTAAGAAGTTTTGCAATTGGTCTGTAACCTAAAAGGCTTTAGGAAATGTACTAAGCCTTGAACTACAGCTGGTTTTATTTTCCAGTCTACAAATGTCCCTGATAATTGTTCCACAGTCTGTTTTAGCAGCTGAGGGGAGGGAATTCAGCTTTCCGACTGATGTCAACATTTTAGGGTCCATGTGTGGATGCTTTGTCAGTAGCATTGATCCACAGAGCACTCACACCACGGCAGATAGTTGCTCCTGTGATCAAACAGCTCTCCAGTTTCCCCTGCCTGTACTGGCTGTATGGGCACCTGTGTTGTGTATAGACACATCTTTGTTGAAATTCAGATACCCAAGGAGTTTTGAAAGGCACCTCCTAATTAAGGTATCTGCTGCATAGTTCCCTGGTGTTTCTCCTGCCTTGCTTGTTTGAGGATATGGGAAAAAAGGAATTTTCAGCTGTTGTGTAAGAGTGTTGCTGGATTTTCTGTTCTTCAACTCCAATCCCTCTGTAGAGAAGTGGTGGATACTATGGTGAGACACTTCAAGATGCAGATATTTGGGGATCGGCAGCCTGGATACGATGGGAAACGGAACATGTATACTGCACACCCGCTGCCCATCGGCCGTGATAGAGTAAGTGTTGCTCTAAGCAGCTTTAAGTTACTGTGGGAAGGCTGTTACCACATTACTGACATAAACCCAAAATGCTGTGACACGTATTAATGCAGTCTTGGGAGTGTCAGGGAGTGCCAGTTAGGGATCTCGAGGAACTTACTGGTGTTCTGCTCAAGTTTGGTGTCTTTGGGTTTCTAAGTCCCAGCTCCTCTTCATTTGGAGAGTTTGTCAGTGATGGGGTGAATTGAGTTTCTGAGCTCACTCAGCTCCAAGTAGGTTGTTTTGTTTGCTTTTTTTCCACGGTGATAGAACCTTCCTTTTTCTCTGTTCTAACCCTTGTTCAGTTGCTAAATGGTAGCTGTAGATGACAAATACTCTGTTTTGGCCCCACTGTTTCAATATGTCCTCCTGTTCCATAAGAATGTGTGGCATGAGTACTTCCAGCAACTACATCAGCTGCATTAACCCTTCATGTTCTGGGCCAAGCTTGCCAGCAGTCTGGCTCAAACAGTTTGCAGTCTGTATTGACCAGTCGTGGTACAAAACTTGAACCTCCTCTGTTTCTCCCCAGGGATCTAGTTATTGCTGGCACAGTGCCATGAGGAACATGTGAAATTAGTTCATATTTGTTTTGGATGATGGTGTGTGAGAATAATTGCAGACTTGTAGAATAGTTTGGCTTGGAATGGAATTTTAAAGGACACCTAGTCCAATGCCCCTGCAGTGATCTCAAGTACTGTGATAAAACTGTGACTTGTGTTTCATGGAACCATAGAATCAGAGAATGGTTTGGNCTAGAACCATAGAATCAGTTTGGGCTAGAAGGGATCTGACAGATCATCTAGTTCCAACCCACCTGCCATGGGCAGGGACACTCCTTGCTGGACCAGGCTGCTCAAGGTGTCATCCAACCTGGCCTTGAACACCTTCAGTGAGGTTTCCCAGTGAGTCTTCTTTTGCCCGAAAGGGCTGTTTTTTGTTGTTTTTTTTTTTTTTCTCCTCTTTTGTTTGGATCACAGGACATGTTGCTATTGCTGTCTTAAAACAAAAAAAAAAAAGCAAAACCAAACCAAACAACCTTACTGTTCTCCAGAGTTTTGATGTTCCCATACTAATTACTAGTTAAATTTGCACTTAAAGAAATCTCAGTGGAGTTTCTCAGGTGAGTACATGACAAGCTTTCAAAAACCTAAGGAAACCAATTGAAGTATTTTAAAATAATTACACAAGCTAATTGTCAAAACTATAAATTCAAAGGCTATCTAGGAGAAAAATGTTTGTGTTATAGTGGTCTAATCCTTAACAGGAGTTTGTACTTAATTCTGTTCTGTCAGGTGGACATGGAGGTGACGCTTCCAGGAGAGGGGAAGGACCAGACATTTAAAGTGTCCATTCAGTGGGTGTCAGTTGTCAGCCTACAGCTGCTGCTGGAAGCTCTGGCAGGGCACTTGAATGAAGTTCCTGAAGATTCTGTGCAAGCACTTGATGTAATCACACGGCACCTTCCCTCCATGAGGTGGGTCCTCCTTGTGCTTTCCTCCTGGCATAGTCTTGTATCTGTCTTCACTTTACATCAGTTATTTCTTGCTGCTGCTGCTATTACACTTCCCTTTTGTAGAAAGGATGAGGGATGCAGTTGTGTAATTCAATGCCTGCCTGACAAATTTGCACTAGAATAGGGAAATCTGATCTGAACTCGGGACTGGTATCTGCTGGTCATGTTTCCAGTAGGAATCTGCTGTAGCCTTTCTGACTGCACTGTCCATAAAGGCTTTGTACACTTGCCATAAGTTAGAGCTAACAGTTATCTCTGTAGAGATGCCTTTAAAATACTGTGGGCATTAATGTTAAAAGGTGTATTGGAAAGGAATGAGCAATGTGTTAATGTTCATATTTTCTCTCAGGTACACTCCTGTGGGTCGCTCCTTCTTCTCCCCTCCTGAAGGTTACTACCACCCCCTGGGAGGCGGCAGGGAGGTCTGGTTTGGTTTCCACCAGTCGGTCAGACCTGCCATGTGGAACATGATGCTCAATATTGATGGTATGTAGGAAATTCTCTCTTGCTAATCTAACAGTTATTTCTGCTTTTGAGCTAAATGTCTGTTTGGTTGTTTTTTTTTTTCTTCCCTCCCTCCTAAATCTTAGTGTCAGCAACTGCTTTCTATCGTGCCCAGCCTATCATTGAGTTCATGTGTGAGGTCTTGGACATTCAGAACATCAATGAGCAAACCAAGCCCCTTACGGACTCCCAGCGTGTCAAGTTTACCAAAGAAATCAGAGGTAAAGGATGTTGTAAAGCTGCTGCAATGAAATACTGGAAACCTGCTCATATTACATTGTAATTAAAATTTGCAAGGGACTCGAAGCTGGCCTGCTCCTTTTTGCCCTCACCTTTCTCAAAGGTGACTCCTGTGCCTGAATTTACTTAGCTGACACTTGTGTTTTCAGGTCTGAAAGTAGAGGTTACCCACTGTGGCCAGATGAAGAGAAAATACAGAGTATGCAATGTTACCCGGCGACCAGCCAGTCACCAGACGTATGTATACAAGCACTTTCTGACAATTTAAAAAATCTTGAACCTATTGTGTACACTAGGTATCTTGTGTATGCAAGAATTATTAATTCTAGAGGCAAAGCAGCTCTGTGGCTTGACAAGAACGTTGAATCTTAGTGGAGTAGAAGAATAGTGTGGGTTTAGACCTCTGCCCTGTTTCATTCGATGCAGGAAAATGGAAGCTGTATCCTGACTTCTAAATGTAGTTATCAAAGCTTTAATTTTAAAAACAGCTATGAATAATTCAGTCAATAGGCTATAAAGAAGAGATCCAGTAGCTAAGGAAAATAAATCCAGCATTTTTAGTCTGGAATAGATTTTTCCATACCACTTTTTCCTTTAAAAAAAAAATATCTTGAAAAGTCTAACCAGAACAAATGTCCTTTATAGGTTTCCTCTGCAGCTGGAAAATGGGCAGGCTATGGAATGTACAGTAGCTCAGTATTTTAAGCAGAAATACAGTCTGCAGCTAAAATATCCTCACCTTCCCTGTCTCCAAGTAGGACAGGAACAGAAACACACATACTTACCACTTGAGGTAAGAATCTCACTCCCTTGAGTGGCAGTAAATAGTCTGTTGAACGGTGTCACGCCACCTCTCGCTGTCCCTGCACAGGTGTGTAACATAGTGGCAGGCCAGAGGTGCATAAAGAAGCTGACGGACAATCAGACATCAACTATGATAAAGGCAACTGCGAGATCTGCACCGGACCGACAAGAGGAAATCAGCAGACTCGTAAGTGAGGTTTTCTCCAGCTAAGCAGTCCACGTTTGTTGCTTCTCACAGCTCCTCCAGAAGTATTGTGGCATAGGTGATGATAAGCAGAATGGCTAAAAACTGCAGGAATTAAAGAAAATCTGACTTCTTTAAAACAAATCCTTTTCAATAGAAAGCCTGTTCACAGCAAAGGGGATAGAGCCACCTGAGGCATTAGGTGAAGTTACATAAATGCTTCTCTCCCCACCAGGTGAAAAGCAACAGCATGGTTGGTGGCCCTGACCCATATCTGAAGGAGTTTGGAATCGTCGTCCATAACGAAATGACGGAGTTGACGGGCAGAGTTTTGCCCGCACCGATGCTGCAGTACGGAGGCAGGGTGAGTTTATGTTTTCTACAATACCTCGTCCTGAGGTTACTTAAGTTCAGGAAGTGTTCTTTATAGCTTCTCATAAGGCTTCCTCTAGATCAGCACTGACTGTAGCCAAAACAAAGCAGCATTTTATTTTCAGTTTGCCTTTGGTTTTTACCTAGAACAAGACTGTGGCTACACCAAACCAAGGTGTCTGGGACATGAGAGGAAAACAATTCTATGCTGGCATTGAGATTAAAGTTTGGGCTGTTGCCTGTTTTGCTCCTCAAAAACAATGCAGGGAAGATTTACTAAAGTAAGTATTGTCCTCTTTGTTCAGGACACTTATTTTAAGGTTTATTTTGGTCATATTTCTGAAATGTGATACGTAATAGAAGTTAAATTTGATGCATCTAATAATAAAAAAAGGAAAAGACAGTTCTGCAGTGTCTTAAATATTTTACAGCTTGGCAGCAGACTATGACAAAGTTCATAACCTAATTGGCCAGCTAGGAAAAGCATCAAATCCCCAACCACAGAGGCTGTTGTTTCCTGCTCTAGAGGTTGCATTCCACTCGTATTCTGTTGTTTTTACAAACTACTAATGATGGTTGTTCATTCTGAAACCTGAACTTTTTTTTTAATTTTTCCTTAACCTTTACTGCCTCTCAGGCAACATATGCCACATTTCCCCTCTGTTGTCCTTCACATTACAGAATGCTGGAGATAGAGCTTTTGTGAACTGCTGAAACGTTCAGCAGAAATCATGGTTGCAGCAATGGTCAGATAAGTTTGGAGGACTAGTGAAAAGTCTACCAGAGTGTCAGTACTGGTTTGGGAATCTGCCTCAGAACATTCAGCTTGGATGAATTTTATTTTTTTCCCCCAAGACTGCAAAAATTACAGGAACGGGCTCATGAAATGTCCTTAGATCGGATTAGAAGCCTCTTAGAGTGATAGAACTGCTGCAAAATAATTACAGTGCTGTCTAAGTGGAAGTGCTGTGAAATAACTTAAATAGCTTAGATACTTTTGATAAAACTAACAGCCAAGGGAAACATAGCCTGAAGGCCAGGACAAATCTATTTGTTTTTCATTTCCAGGAGTTTTACTGACCAGCTGCGTAAGATCTCGAAGGATGCAGGGATGCCTATCCAAGGCCAGCCCTGTTTCTGCAAGTATGCCCAGGGTGCAGACAGCGTGGAGCCCATGTTCAAACACTTAAAGCTTACCTATGTTGGTCTGCAGCTGATCGTGGTGATTCTCCCTGGGAAGACGCCTGTGTACGGTATGGAGAGAGGCTGTGCAGCGTTAATTAGCTTGTACAGCAAGTGGGCATCTCACTGTGTGCCTCAGTAGGAGGGACACAGAGCAGGCAATAGGTTCTGTTTAAAAGGGGTTTTTGGAGGTGGGTTTGTCTGGCTTAAATTGGGGTGTCTGTACATTACCAAAGGACAAACTGAACCCCTGCCAGTCAGCTTTTAAGGATCTGAATTACAGTAACATTTGGAAAAAAATAAAAATAAAGCAGGTTTAAGTGCTGAGCATTCAGGTAATTGGAAGCACTAACTTATTTTTCTGTCACAGCCGAGGTAAAGCGGGTTGGTGACACTCTTCTAGGAATGGCCACTCAGTGTGTGCAGGTAAAGAATGTGGTAAAAACCTCACCACAAACGCTCTCCAACCTCTGTCTGAAGATAAATGCGAAGCTTGGAGGAATCAACAATGTGCTTGTACCTCATCAAAGGTGAGATTACATCTAAAGCTCTCCTTGAAGTCTGGATTGTCAAGCAAACTGGTGTCATTCTGTTTTGATTGCTAAAATGATACCTTTCAAAATACTGTGTGCGTTACAAGTACCCACAGCCTGAAGTGGATAAAAAGATGCTTCAGCATTCAGAATCTGCCTGTGTCAAGGAACATCTCTAGTGTTAGAGCTGTTCCACTGTCTGTGAAAACAAGCTCACAGAGGGACCATGTCCCTTTTTCCTGCCTTTGGGTTGTTCAGTCTACCTTCTTGTCTTGCCACCTTGTTAAGCATACTCTCTTTTCCTACAGACTGAGAACAGGAGTGAGGGGAAGAGTCACTTGCAATAAATGCTTGGAATTCTGTCTGCCTTTGGTCCTTCCTTTTCACTTGGACTGGGAGAGCTTGAGGCAGACAGCTTCATCCCTAATGATTCTGACGGGGTTTTAGGTCTCATGAGTGGTTTGAGACCTTCCTCGGGTGTGATGTTTTTGGTTTCTTTTCCTTCCTCTCACTCCTTGTTTCTATCATTATTATTATTTAATAATTAAACCTTAATCATGTTAAACAGGCCCTCGGTGTTCCAGCAGCCAGTGATCTTTTTGGGAGCAGATGTCACTCACCCTCCTGCCGGGGACGGGAAGAAGCCTTCAATAGCCGCTGTGGTAGGCAGCATGGATGGCCATCCCAGCCGGTACTGTGCCACTGTGCGCGTGCAGACGTCCCGCCAGGAGACCTCCCAGGAGCTGCTCTACAGTCAGGAGGTGATACAGGACCTGACTAACATGGTGCGAGAACTATTGATCCAGTTTTACAAATCCACTCGTTTCAAGCCCACCAGGATCATTTACTACAGAGGGGGAGTATCAGAAGGGCAGATGAAGCAGGTACTGTCAAGTGATTTCTTGTTGCTTGTGAAAAGGGATTTGCCCCTGAAAACGCATCTGTCCATGTGGATTGTATTTGTTAGAGGGACAATTAATGGTTTCACTGAGTTTTCTTGGGCAAGCACAGTGTGCACTATCCCTCTGGTGATTGCATGTGGTGAAATGAGAATGGTTTCACAGGTACTGAATTCAGCACCTGATAGTTGAATCTTCTACTTCCAGGTTGCTTGGCCAGAGCTGATAGCAATCCGGAAGGCCTGTATTAGTTTGGAAGAAGATTATAGACCAGGAATAACCTACATTGTTGTGCAGAAAAGGCATCACACCAGGCTATTCTGTGCTGACAAAACTGAAAGGGCAAGTACTGTTAACTACATAAGAAGGAGGTGATGGCAACAGGAAAAGTAAGATTGTTTTAAGTGGGATGGAATCCATCTCGCCCACTCAGACTGAATTAACCTGCTCTAGCAGCAGCAGTGCTGTGCAGTAGCATGCTCTCTGTACCAAAATAGCCAGTTCCTCCCCTCTTTCGTAGCTCTAGATGGAGCGGTCAGATGGAACAGCTTGTTCCCAGCCCCTCGTGGAGTAGGCGTACTCTACATCCCTGTGTTGGGATCTGGAGCTGCGGCGGGGTGTTTATAGACCGGGACTGCTGATTATAAACCGTGCTAGTTGTTCAGTTTGTTGTCTCTTCTGTCTCCAGAGGCATCTGTAAGATTTGCCTGTGGCACAAATCCGTAAACCAACTAAGGAACCTTGTTTGGGCAAGTTCTTGATCTCAGGTTTGCTGAAAAAAATACAGATCTCTGGGATGTGATTGCAAACAAGGGTATGAAATGGTTTTATTTCAGAAAGCCTGCGTTTTCAGATCCTGAATTACTTGTGTGGGCTTTTTCCCACTCTGCAGTTTTAATGGCACTGGCAAGTACTTTATTTTTCTCTGGTGACACACCAATTGGATTGGGTGAAGTTTCTAAAAATGAACTCACAGAGAACATTTTCATTCCTCCTGTGTAAATGACCTTAATATTTTTCCACCTTTTTGAGCAGTAAATTCTCAAACAGCTTGAAGTAAGAGCCTACCTTAGGAGGTATTTTTGGGTCACTTCCAAAAAAAGCCATGGGCTAATAATAAACTTTCCTCCATAGGTGGGTAAGAGCGGCAATGTTCCAGCAGGCACTACCGTGGATAGCACGATCACACATCCTTCTGAGTTTGACTTTTACCTCTGTAGCCATGCAGGAATTCAGGTAACGTTTCACCTCTGCTGTGCTCAGGCTGTGGGACTGAAGCCTTACTACTGACCCAGTGAGAACGTTGCTTCTCTTTGTAGCTGAGCAGACATAATCACATCAGTCCATTGCCTGTTTGGTGCTTTTCAGTGCACTGATGGAAGGTGCAGCCTCTGTTTCTGTCTGTGCTCTCCAGCTGATTGCTCCTCTGTTCTCCACAGGGAACCAGCCGGCCCTCCCACTACCAGGTCTTGTGGGATGACAACTGTTTTACTGCAGATGAACTACAGCTGTTGACATACCAGCTGTGCCACACATATGTGCGGTGTACACGCTCGGTCTCTATTCCAGCTCCTGCCTACTACGCCAGGCTGGTGGCCTTTAGGGCCAGGTACCATCTTGTGGACAAAGATCACGACAGGTAAGGAGCTGCTGTTGCCAGATAACAGACCTGAATTACACCCAGCTTGTCCCAGTTCCTCAGTTCTCTGTGCCTGTCTGCGTTTTTACAGTGCTGAAGGCAGCCACGTGTCGGGTCAGAGCAACGGCCGCGATCCTCAGGCTCTGGCCAAGGCAGTGCAGATCCACCACGATACTCAGCATACGATGTATTTTGCTTGAGAGCATCTGGGAAGATGAGGCAAAACCAACAACCCACGCAGTCCTGAAATGTTTTGAATGCCTACTGCTATAGCGAGGGCCCAGTTTATTTCAGGCTGCCCACTACCAGCAGCTCTGAACAGTCGCACTGAATCTGTACTTCACAGCAACGTCTGATGCACCGACACAATTGAGCCATTTGTTTCATTATTTTATGTCCTAGAAATCCATAGACTTGTGTTTTCTGATGCATTGGACTGAATTTTTACCTCAAAAGCGCAAAAGGCTGATCATCCTGAAGTTTTTTCAAGGACTTGGCACGAAAGGTTTCTATTGAACATTTTGCTAGCTGTCATTCTTCAGTTCTCTTCTCATCCCATGAGTTTATCCCAACTGATTCCCCGTCTCCGGGCACCGCTTAGTGAGAATGCGTATTACAGCAAGATGGTTTATTCCGGTTACATGTAAGTGTTCTCTTGTGTGGGGCCATAGATATTTTTTTTTTTTAATGGAGATTTTAGACTTCACTACTGTAAATGCCTTTTAACAAACATAACTTTCACAGGTATTGCAGTTTTTTGTCGGTTTTACTAATTATCTTTTTAATCTCTGCAGACTTGGGCTGCAAAGCAATTGCACTATACTGCGAGTTCAGATAGGTGGTTCTTGTTCTGTGAATGTGTAATATAACGAGATAGTGATGCCTGTCAGTAGGTTTTAATTATTATGGTTACAAATAATACTGCCATGGTATCGTAACAAGTGCTTGAACCATCGATTTCCCCCTCTAAAATGATTTAAAAAAAAAAAACAACAAAAAAAAATTAGCTTTTAGGTATTTTGCAGACTTTTACAAAAGTGCCCACTTTATGCTGCTGTGTGGTTTGATAAATCGAAGTGATTTTAAAACTTTTTTCTCATAGAAGGTTTAACTTTGGCAATAAATATTTGTTTTTTAAGCCCCCCTAACAGTGTAATTTTCTAGCTGAGGATTGTGCATGAGTTTAACCAACATTCTCGTGTCGTTTTCTGAACACACAATTTGGCAGTTTCTGAAACTTAATTAGAAAAGACACACTTCCATGCTTTTTTTAAGGATTATTTTTAACTGTTTTATATTCACTGTTGGTGTCCTGTCTACAACATTTTTTATAAGCTTGGAAACTGGGTGTTAAGTGTAGGAAAGGCTTGCCAATCTGTACAGTTAAATGTGTTGTGTGACGGGCAACCTAAGGACTTGTACCAGCATTTTAAACTATTTTTCCCTGGGAATCTAGGTTGCACACACACCTGCATTCAACAGCATGTTTATCCAATGTAAGTTGCATATACAGATTCTGTCCCAGCCTAGAAATTTAGGGTTTTTTTTAATCTGCTTGGCTTTTTTCAGCTGCAACATGTAATAAAGAACAGGGGCTTGGTTTCACTCTTGGAATCCACCAACGTAAGACGTTATGACTCGATTCCTCTTAGTGTGAACCTGAGTTAGGGCAGATTAAAAGCTTATTCCTAAACTGAGTAGGGCCAACACCGCTACTTTGAGAACAGAAGTTTGAGAAGTCCCAACGATTGCACTGTGGTCTCTGATACTCGTGTGGGGTTTGCTGCTAAGTTGTCTGCTGTTCCAAAGCTTAGGAACCAGCCCCCTCAAAAGCTCAGCAATATGAAATGCTGTTTCCTTCAGTCTTTAAGCTTGTAAATAAATTAAAGTTTACATTTCTAAATGCTGGGGTTTTAGTTTTCAGTTGTACTGTGGTACACTGAACCAGTTTTATAACTTCCTTTCAAGTAGTATGTCTCCTTAAGTTAAGTTTAAACTTTTTTTTTTTCTGTTGAAAGTGGGACTGAAGCAAACTGTTCCTGGCATGTACTGTGGACAGGTGTAGATTGGAGAGGAAAGAAAAAAAAAAAAGATAAAAAAAAGATAAAAAACCAGTTCTTTTTCTTTTTTAATTTTTTTTAAAGAATACCTCACTTGTGTAATAAAATCAGGACATGTGGGTGGGAGACTGACCGCTGCTTCAGCTAGATGGCTGCTTTTCTCAGTACTCGTTCAGGGAGAAAACAAAAACCAACCCAACCCTTTTGGGAATGAACTCTGACTGACCCAACACACATGGAGAACTTTGGCACCTTGAAAAGAAACTGAGCACCCTCCTTAGATATAGAATCAACGACCGCTGGTTTGATTTGTGCACTAGGCGAGAATGTGACTGGTTTAATCAGGGGTGCATTAAAAATACTTGGTTTCCTCACCAGTTAGTTAGCTGTCCAGTGCCAAGCACTCCCAGTTCCGACTGGGCGAAGTGAGAGCCTCTCCTTTGCCTCCCACTGGGCTACTTCACCTCGGACTATGCGGGTGATTAGGCCGGGACTAGCCCTGGGCCACAGGGTGAGAACCTTCATCTTGCGTTGAGACACCGCTTCGAGTGCGGTGCTGTTGCTTTGGGGACGAGCGTTGTGGTGCAGCACCGTAACGTTCACAGCGAGAGGTTCGGCGGCGTTGGTCCTGCGCAGGTCCGAGTGTGGAGATTGGGCTCGAGGACCTGGATTAACCCCTTGGGACTGACTGAATCGTTATGCATGTGTCAATCAATGGGAAGATGTGCATTCTGTAGGTGTAGTTCTTAGGGTGTTTTTGTTTGGTTTGGGTTTTGTTTTGGGTTTTTTTGTTTTGTTTTGGTTTTTTTTTTATAAATAAAGCCTGTTGGCCACTGTTTAGCTATGTGGTGTGAAAGATTTTTAATGTAGCAAAGTTTTAAGAGTTGGGGAAGGGGGTGGTTAACATTAAAAAA
>VXBZ01006791.1:192555-204196 GCA_013399135.1 Heliornis fulica
TGTGATGTCCCTGGTGAAGGGTTGTCCGTGGTGGTGACGCCCCCAGTGAAGGGTTGTCCTTGGTGGTGATGCCCCCAGTGAAGGGTTGTCCGTGGTGGTGATGCCCCCAGTGAAGGGCTGTCTGTGGTGGCGATGCCCCCAGCGAAGGGTTGTCCATGACGGTGACGCTCCCAGTGAAGGGTTGTCCGTGGCGGTGATCCCCCCAGTGAAGGGCTGTCCATGGTGGTGATGCCCCCGGCAAAGGGTTGTCCGTGGCGGTGATGCTCCAGGCCAAGGGTTGTCCGTGGTGGCGATGCCCCTGGTGAAGGGTTGTCCATGGTAGTGATGCCCCTGGTGAAGGGTTGTCTGTGGTGGCAGTGCTCCAGGCCAGTGAAGGGTTGTCCGCGGCATCGATGCTCCCACCACCGGCATGTCCCCAGGGCACAGCTTTTGTGTGTGAGTCTGTGATTTCTCCGGGGCAGCTGAATTTATAATGGAGGCGGATTCCATCCCGCTCACTGCCCGCATTGTGCTGCAGGAACAACACTCACCCTCCAGCCCCCGGCCCAGCGCTCGAATTTACATGACAAAGTGGGAGCCTGTGCAGCTTCGCCATGGAGAGTTGAGGTATGCAGAAGCCCCCTGCTTTGGGGAGGTTTGGGTCACTTTTGACCGAGGATCCTCCTGCAGAAGGGGGAGCAGCAGGTTTTGGCGCTGGCCCCTTCTCTGCCGCTCCGGGGCTGTGGGCACAAGGTGCCCCGGGATGTCCCGTCCTGCTGCCCGGGATCCCTGGCACAGCGTCCCCGACCTGTGCAGGGGGTGGCTTTCAGGAGGCAAATCATGGGGAGGACCCTGAGAACCCCGGGGCAGGGACGTGGTGCAGGAAGGGGTGAGCCCACCCTGCACATTCAGCTTAGGGCTCTGGGCTCTCTTCCACCAGACCCAGGTGAGAACCCACCTCGTGTGCTGGAGGGGGCTGGATACCACAGGTACCCACTGAGGGTCCGCCCCGGTCCCCCTCGCAGTGCTGGCTGCCCCCATGTCACCATCCTTGCAAGCAGTTGTGTCCTGGGTAGGTGCTGCTGCCCCTGGAGATGTGCCCCATGGCACTGGGAGATGGGGCTGTACAAAAACCTTTGGCTCTCGATGGAATTGGAAAGGAGAGCTCGTTATTGCTCCCTCCATCGCTGGGCACACAGCAAAGACCTCAGGGGTCTCTCTGCCACCCCAGTGCTGCTCCCCCCAGCCCGGTGACGTGGCCTTGTGCTCACAGTGGCTCATATCAAAGTCCTGAGCCAACTTCTGCCTTGCTGGAGGCTGCTCCGTCCCCTGTGATTCACGATCCTGGTTGCGAGGCTTTACTTCGGGAAGTGTTCGGTGATCCTCCGGAGAGAGGGTTGGTTTGTGTGGCAAACTTTTCGGTGCTGGGGTGGCAGGATGGGTGTGGGACTGTTGGGTCACCCTCTGCAGCGTGGCTCCTGCCAGCCACCCCACACCCTCTTCAGCTCCTGTCCAGAACCGAAGGTCTGCGGGTGCCGCCTCACGTCCCCAGGGATGCCGCGGGCACACGGAGATGCCGTCCGATCGGCTGCCGGGATGGTCTCGGGGAGGGGAGAAGGTCCAGAAGAGGAGAAGCTGTGGGTGCTGGCCTTGATGTGGTTGTGGGGAAGGCAGTGGAGAGCTGCTGCCCTCGGGCAGGGTTTGAGTGGGCTGCGTGGTTCCGCGCTCCAAAGGCAGCGCAGGGAGCGGAGGCTCCTCCGGCAGCGCCGGCAAATACCTCTTTGATTGCGAACGGTGATTAAAGCACACATCAGCCAGGGAGCCAGAGACTGCCAGGAAATGTTTGTCGTGTGGAGACATGAATTACACCGTGTGTAGCTCCTCTGGAAAGCAGCTCCTTACAACGAGCTGCCCCTGGAGCATGGGTGTTTGTCCCCGGGGGTGCTGGCGGCACCGGAGCAGCTACGAGTGCTGTGGGGGTCCCAGCACCACATCGTCCTCGTGACCCCTGTCTTGCTCTCAGACTGCTCCAGGAACTCTTGGGTGTTTCTAGTTCTGATATTTTCAGCCTGGAATTGATTCTGGATTTGAAAAGAAAGGGGCTGGGAACAAGGGATGCTACAGGCACCGTGTGCTCGGGAGCCAGAGCGGGGCCAGGATGCTGTTGGGAGTGGAGCACTCCAAGTATCCCGTGGGCTGCACTCCCTGCACACAGCCCGGCTGCCAGGACCTCGTGGCACTGGAGAAACACAAGGTGGGAGCTGGGGCAGAGTGGGAATGGGGCAGGAAGGACAGATCCCTCCACAGAGGGCAGCAGCATTGGGCGTCTGCAGCGAGGCTTTAAGACACCATTGAGTTACAGAACCCCAGAGTGATCTGGGCTGGAAGGGACCCCAAGGATCATCGAGTTCCAACCCCCCTGACACAGCCAGGGCCACCAACCTCCAGGCCTGCAGCCAGACAAGGTTGCCCAGGGCCCCATCCAACCTGGCCTAGAACCCCTCCAGGCTTGGGGCATCCCCCACCTCTCTGGGCAGCCCCTTCCAGCCCCTCACCACTCTCTCCATCAAGAACTTCCCCTGATCTCCAACCTGACCCTTCCCTCCTCCAGCTGATGGTTTAGAAACACGTCCAGCCCTGCAGCCAGGCACTGGTGCCCATCCCTCCATCTCCAGGGCTGCGTAACGGGCTTTGTGGAACAACCAGTGCTTCCCTCTCTGAGGGTTTGGGGCCCATGCTGCTGGAAGAGGGTGTTTGGGACTGGTTTTTCACCCCCTCCCATGATTTGTAGGAGGTTTTCCTCAAACTGGTTTGGTTTTCCCTGGTTTTTACCAGCAGGTTCCCTGCAGTTGGCATTCCTTGATGATGTGACTTTGGGATTTTGAGCCTGAACAGCAGCTGAGGGGTTGGGGGTTGAAAGGAGAGGCCAGGTCCAGGGACTTGGGTTATCCTGGGCGTGTGGTCGTTAGTAACCAGTGTAAAACGAGCTGTTACCCTGCAAAATCTGACAGTTCAATATTCATGGAGTGCAGATGCAGTAACATCTTTCCTGTGGCATCTTCCCTCCAGCACCGAGTCAGAATCTGAGGGAGGCTGCAGAGGAACACGTGGTCTGTGGGATTTGGGGGTCTTCCTCCCTCAGAGAGGGGCAGACCCACCGCTTCATGATGGCCGAGCCGGTGCTGCTGTCCCGCCGGAGCCCACGCCGTGAGCCGCTGGGGTGGGAGGCAGTGGGGCCGCTGCAGGGGTCTCTGAGGGGCCACATTTCTCTCCCCAGAGCTGACACGGTCGGTCCCTCGCCGCCTCCCCATTGTGCCAGCGCTGGGTTGTAAATCAGCGGGGCAGGGGCCAGCCTGGCTGCGGGACAAAGGCTGCTGGGGCGTCCCAGCTGGGCTCCCATGGGGGGATGGGGGGCAGGGGGTGCCCGTAGGCTGAACTGCTGTGCCCATCTCCCCTGGGGGAGGCGGCTGCTGTGGACCCGTGGCGAGCTCTTGGCACAGACCTGTGGAGCTGTTGGAGAGGGGTCAGAGGAGGCTACGGAGATGCTCGGGGGCTGGAGCAGCTCCCCTGTGAGGACAGGCTGAGGGAGCTGGGCGGGGGCAGCCTGGAGAAGAGAAGCTGCGGGGGGACCTCACTGCAGCCCCCCAGGACTTCAAGGGAGAGTATGGACAGGAGGGAATCGGGTTTTCCCAAGGGCAGAGAGTGGTGGGTCGAGGGGATGGAGTGAAGCTGGAGGAGGGAAGGGTGAGGCTGGAGATGAGGGGAAGTTCTTCATGGAGAGAGTGGTGAGGGGCTGGAAGGGGCTGCCCAGAGAGGTGGGGGATGCCCCGAGCCTGGAGGTGTTCAGGATCAGGTTGGATGTGGCCCTGGGCAACCTTGTCTGGCTGCAGGCCTGGAGGTTGGTGGCCCTGCCTGTGACAGGGGGGTTGGAACTCGATGATCCTTGGGGTCCCTTCCAACCCAGACCAGTCTGGGATTCTCTTGTCCCCACATCTGGTCAGGGAGCTTAGTGATGGATACCAGGGAGTATTCCAGGCTGTGGGGTGCTGGGAGTCCCTTGGTGCTGCGAGCTCCTTTCCCTGAGGCAAAGCAGAGATGACTTGTCTGCCAGGGGGTGGTGGTTTGACATTGGCACCACGGAGAGTTTGGCGTTGGCCGGATTGTGCCCAGGGCCAGCCCGAGTTCTCCCACCGCTGCCTCCTGCCAGGAGTGTGCCTAGTGGGAGCCCTTCTGCTTCGGGATGTGGTGATGGAGAGCACTGTGTCCATGTTGTCTGTCTGTCTGTTTGGGCACTGGGTTCCTCCCAGCCCTCCTCACCCGGTTCCTCTCGCCGCAGCTGCAGGCGCATACCTGCCACCGCTGCAGCAGGTGTTCCAAGCACCGCGCCGGCCTGGGATAGGAACTGTTGGGAAGCCCATCAAGCTCTTGGCCAACTACTTTGAAGTGGACATTCCCAAGATCGATGTGTATCACTATGAAGTGGACATCAAACCCGACAAATGCCCACGCAGAGTCAACAGGTAAGGCAAGTATTAGAGGTCTTGGTGCTCCTTCCCCGCTGCCAGTCTCCTTGTGGAGGCTCTGTGTGTGCCTGGCTCGCTCAGTGGTAGAAGCCATCGGGGTGGCACGGTGCTGGGGGTCACAGCACTGCCCACTGCCCACGGGTGGCTGCACCCCACTGGCCGTGCTCACACAGCCGTGCTGGTTCCTGGCAGCTGGGGAGGTCCCGACCCCCAGCGCAGCCCCTTGATTCTTCAAAGCGGCCGCGTGTTTTGGCAGCTCTCCCGTGTTAAAAATAGCGAGCCCAGACCTCGGGCCGGCACGTCCTTCTCTTTGTTTTTCCTTTTGACGTTCTGCTGTCCCTGTCCCCTCCTGCCTGGGCAGCTCAGAGCCACTAAGGCTGGTGAGGAGATGCTGTAGCTGCTCTCGGCAGCCATGGGCAGCGCGTCGCTCCCGCGTCGCTCCCTCGTGCCATGACGGCACACGCGGCGGGTCCGTGGGCAGCTCTGGCAGACACACTGTGTGCCCTGTAAACTCCTCCTGCTGCAGCCAGCAGCTGGACAAGGCATGTGGCAGCTTCTGCAGGAGCTGTCCTGGCCTGTGGGACCCGACTCGGCTCTCGGCTCTTCGGAGTCGCCCTGCGGCTCCGAAGTGCCCAGAGTGGGGATGCTGGGAGCAGGCAGGTCACGGGGAGGTGCCGGGCTGTGAAGATGCTGGTGAAACAATCCTCATCCTCCTCTCCCCCTGCTTCCCTTTCCTACCCCTCTTGCCTGCGTAGGGAGGTCGTGGAGTACATGGTACAGCACTTCAAACCACAGATCTTCGGCGACCGAAAGCCGGTCTATGATGGGAAGAAGAACATCTACACTGTCACGGCCTTGCCCATCGGAAACGAGCGGGTAAGAGGGGCTGTGCAGGCAGCATCACCTGCCTCCCTGCTGGGGCAGGGCCAGCTAAACCAACCTCCTCCCTGTGGCCACCTTGATGGCTTCTTCTTCCCTTCCGCACCCAGGTTGACTTCGAGGTGACGATCCCGGGGGAAGGCAAGGACAGGATCTTTAAGGTGTCCATCAAATGGATGGCCATCGTGAGCTGGCGCATGCTGCACGAGGCCCTGGTCAGCGGGCAGATCCCCGTCCCCCTCGAGTCCGTCCAGGCGCTGGATGTGGCCATGAGACACCTGGCTTCCATGAGGTACCTGTGCCATGAGCACCTGTGCCATGAGCACATGTGCCATCACGCCATGAGCACCCAGCGTGCAGGGGAAGGGACTGGATGCCCTTGGTGGGCAGCTGTGGTTGGGACTGGCCTTGGGGAAGGTGTTTTTGGGGAGGCAGCTGCATTGTTCAGTGCCATCGCTGTGGGTGCTCCTGCAGGAGAAGGAAACGGGGGTGATGCAGCTGAAGGGGCTGGTGGTGCTTGGTGGCTGCTGCCAGTGGGGCCAGCATGTCCCGTTTGACACGGTTTGCCCCGGTTCGCAGGTACACTCCAGTCGGACGCTCCTTCTTCTCCCCTCCTGAAGGTTACTACCACCCCCTGGGAGGCGGCAGGGAGGTCTGGTTTGGTTTCCACCAGTCGGTCAGACCTGCCATGTGGAAGATGATGCTCAACATTGATGGTGATGTATTTCTCGTGCTGGGGAATGGCTGAGGACAAGTGGGGAGGCCAGATCAGCCCCTTGGTCTGGTCTGGCTGCAGGGAAGGGCAGAGACTCATCGTCCTCGCTGTCCCACAGTGTCTGCCACCGCCTTCTACAAAGCCCAGCCCGTGATTGAGTTCATGTGCGAGGTGCTGGACATCCGCAACATCGATGAGCAGCCGAAGCCTCTGACGGACTCGCAGAGAGTGCGCTTCACCAAGGAGATCAAAGGTAGAGCCCATCCCCAGCCCTGGCTGAGCCTCACCTCCCACCGCTGCCTCCCTCGTGTTCATCCCAGGGCCCCTGCAGGCATCCCTGCCCTGCAAACGGTTAATTGCTTGGAGATGGTGTTGGCGGCATCCCAGGGCGGCTGGGCCGAGGGAATGGCTCACGTGGTGACTCTGCTGTGTCTTGTCTTGCATCAGGTCTCAAAGTGGAGGTGACCCACTGCGGGCAGATGAAGAGGAAATACCGCGTGTGCAACGTTACCCGGCGGCCGGCCAGCCACCAGACGTAAGGCGGGGGGGAAGATGCCCTCGGAAAAATCCGAGCAGTTCCATGTAGCAGCTGCTGGTGTCGTTAGGGAGAGCTGGATGGGAACCTCCAGGCTGCAGCGGCTGGAGGGGACGTGTTTGGTGTTGCGCAGCCGCTTTGGGCGCTGGGTGTCGCGAGCGGGATGCGGGGTGGGAGTGCAGAGGGTGCTGGGTCTGGCAGGCAGCGCGGTGCGGCGGGCGGGAGCGAACATGCCAGGAGTTGTCCTAGTTTTTACCTCCGAGTTTGGTTTTCTCCTTTCTTAAAATAGATGCAGCCACAGCAGAAGCTTTGTCAGGGGATAAAGCAGTTCCCTGCCTCGAAATTATTTCCATGTGCCTGCGAGCAGGCTGGGCCTGGGCTCCCCTCCAGGTCAGGGGGCTGCCCTGCTCCCCACAGTCCCCCATGGATGGGGACACACAGCACTGAGCTGTCGGGTGCCACAGCCCACGGGCACTTCCAGGGTCCAGCACTGGGCTTTGCCCTGGGAATCACCCCTGGAAGCAAAATGGGGTTCAAACAGTGGCTGTGGGGAGCTGGGGACCCTCCAGGCCTCCACCTGCAGGCAGTTCTGGGGCAGGAGGGGCTGTGCCTGTGCTCTCTGCTGGGTGCCTGCCCAGTGGAGCTGGAGGGGGGCGGGTTTAATCTGCCTCCCCAGAAAAAAAAGGGGATGGGGGGGTTAAGAAACCCAAGAAACTTTGGCTCGTGCTGTACAAACACGGGTGCTGGCAGAAATCTCCGCTCCGAGTTGTTTCCCGATACCGAACCGGCAGTACTGGTGTGCCAGGCTGAGAGACCCTGCCAATGGGGGCACCTCCCTCACTACAGCCACATTTCCTCCTCCCAGACCCCATCTCCAGGGGTGTCTCATTGGGGTTCAGGTCACTGTGTGCACCCCGCTTCCCCCATGCTCCAGCATCCCTGGTTCCCAGCCCTGGGGCTTGGTGGGTGCAGGAGGAATGTGATGCCTCACCAGGGTGCTGGGGCTGGCTCGATTGTCTAATTTTGGCTCTGTAAAGAATATCAGGTCAATTCTTCATTTTCACGGGGCTCTTTATGGAGCTGGGGGAGCAGCTGGTGCTGGGTGAGGCTGGGCATCGCGCGCTCCGGACGGCGTGGTGCCCCTCAACCCGGCACCAACAAGTCCAATTGGATTTTCTTCCCATGGTTTTGAAGGGAGATAAAACCCCAAGCCCCCCATGTGCTGCCCACCCCAGAGCCCTGTACTGGGAGAGGCCAGTTAACTTTTGCCTGGAGCTCAGCTCGGCTCCCTGGGCGGGCACCGAGCACAGAAGCCCTCCTGAGTGCCAGGGCTGTATTTATGTACCTGCTGGTGGCATGCCTGGCATGTCCTGCAATAAACATTTGCCCTGATTAGCTGGATTAGTGAGGGAGAGCTTTATTTAGGGACCTCAGTCCCACCCTGGGATCAGAGGATTCCCGACTCGATTTCTAATACCAACCATTGGGCTGCTGATTTCCCTCGGAGCGGGACCCTGCCCGTTCCCTCTCTTCCCAGCCCGCGTCAGGAGCGCTCGGGAGGTGGGAACGTGGGTTTTGAGTGGGTTCATCCTTCGTGTCCTGCCTCTGCCAGGTTTCCCCTGCAGCTGGAGAGCGGTCAGACAGTGGAGTGCACAGTGGCGCAGTACTTTAAGCAGAAGTACAACCTGCAGCTGAAGTACCCACACCTCCCCTGTCTCCAGGTTGGCCAGGAGCAGAAGCACACGTACCTGCCCTTGGAGGTGAGTGTCGGCTCTGCACCCTTGGGTGCCCTGGTTTTGGGGCAAAGTGAAGGCAAGTGGCCTTTGCTGGCAGATGGGTGGCAATACCCTGCGGCTGATGTGTCGTGGGCACTAGTAGCCTCGATGCTGAGCTGGCAGGAGCCACTTGTAGTCAGCAAGGGAGGAGAAGCGCGCTGCAGAAACACTGTTTTCCTCAGGCTCAGCGTCTCCCAGCCTTGCCAGTGATAGAACAAGGGGAAATGGTTCCAAGCTGGAACATAGAAAGTTCCGTCTTAATATAAGGAGGAACTTTTTCACTGTGAGGGTGACAGAGCACTGGAACAGGTTGCCCAGAGAGGTGGTGGATGCCCCTGGATCCCTGGAGACGTTCAAGGCCAGGTTGGATGAGGCCCTGAGCAACCTGATCTAGTTGGGGGTGTCCCTGCTTCTTGCAGGGGGGTTGGACTAGATGACCCTGGTCCCTTTCAACTCCAGCCATTCTATGATTCTGTGATTCCCTCCTACTCTGGCTGCAGGGCTGTGGTCCCCACCCCTAACACGTGGCCGCTGTTTCTCCCTCTCCTTGCAGGTGTGCAACATCGTGGCGGGCCAGCGGTGCATCAAGAAGCTCACAGACAATCAGACATCAACCATGATCAAAGCAACAGCCAGGTCCGCCCCGGACAGGCAGGAGGAAATCAGTCGCCTGGTACGTAGCACAGGTCTTGGGTGACGGTGTCGGGGCTGCGATGGCCGGTTACAGCATCGTGTCTGTGATGACACTTGAGAGCTGGAACCTCCTCAGAAGATGCTGGTGGGGGTGATAGCTCGGGTTTATCCCCCTCTTCACATCGCATCCCCGGTCGGAGCTGCCTGCGGGGCTGTGATGCCCACGCGTGGGGGAGCCCGGCTCAGAGTGACCATGGAAACTCGTGTGAAGCAAACTCCAGTCCTCACACTGATGGAACCTGACCCAGAGGGAGCTGGAGCTACAGTTGGGAGAACAGAGCAGAGAAACACCTCTGGCTCTGGGTGTGCGTGGGGACCGTGCGTTCCAGGGCTGTGGTCAGGAGCTCTGTCCATCAGCCTGTGGAGAGCCAGGGGAGCCTGTCTCTGCCAGCAGCCAGGCAGGAGCTGGTTAATGGTGCTGTTTGGTGTCTCTGGGCTCTCAGAGCTGAGAACGTTTGATATTCCTTCTGGGACTCTTGGTAACAGCCTCTTGCCAGTCTGGGTGTTTCAGTTGCAGTCTTAAATCTCAGGAGCAGGTTCTGCTCTTGGCTGCATCGGTCAGTGCATCCAAAATCCAGGTCCCCTGTGGGTCAGTTTGGCCCTTCATGTTAACTCCTTGCAGTCCCCTTAGGGAGAGGACTGCAGCTCCACAGAGAACAGGACTTCAGGTGCCCATGTTTCCTGGGCAGCCAAAGCTGCATGGGATCAGGCAGGTGGTCTCACTCCCTCCCATGGCCCTTCCTTCCCTCTGCAGATGAAGAACGCCAGCTACAACCTGGATCCATACATCCAGGAGTTTGGGATCAAGGTGAAAGATGACATGACGGAGGTGACAGGGAGGGTCCTGCCAGCGCCCATCCTGCAGTACGGAGGCAGGGTAAGCGGGGCTGCGTCGTGCAGCAGGATGCTGTCACTTGTGCTGCCCTCTGGGTTGTAGGTTGGGCTGGAGCTTTCATCAGAGTCCTTTGGGTTTTGGGTTAGGGGGTTTCTTTTTTAAATATAACTGTTCTGAAAGTGTGGTCAAGGAGTCATTTGATGATGAGCTGAGGGGTAAGGGTGAATGTTCCATTGTCTTCCATGAGCTGATTGTCAGCATGGCGACGGCCCCCGGCGCTGCCGGGAGCGGGCGTACGGCTGTGCCACGGGAGCACAACCACGGCACGTGCGGGTGCTCCCGGGGCTGCCGGCGCTCTGACCGTGTGTTTGCCTTGCAGAACCGGGCCATTGCAACTCCCAACCAAGGCGTGTGGGACATGCGAGGGAAGCAGTTCTACAACGGCATCGAGATCAAAGTCTGGGCCATTGCTTGCTTTGCCCCGCAGAAGCAGTGTCGAGAGGAGGTGCTGAAGTAAGGAAAGGAGGGGGGGCAGCCCGTGAGGGTGGGGTGACGTGGGGGAGCGCTGCGGCCGCCCCGCAGCTCCCGGCCTGGTGTTGCGCGTCCTTCACACGGGATCTGAATCGCTCGTGGTACCAGTTTGACCCGGGTTCGGACTGGATGTTCAGGCTCGTCCCTGTTAGTTTATCCAGCTGCCTGACTGTTTATCCTGGCTGCAGACAGTCCCTGAGCCATCACAGGACCTGCCAGGATGGAGCGAGCGCGTCCCCGCAGCGCGTAGGAGCCGGCAGCCAGGCTCTCGCCTCGCTCTGCTCTCCGCATCAGGCGGCTGCGGTGCCCTGGTGCTGCCGGCCCTCAGGCTGGGTTGAGCTCTCGGAGAGATGGAGTTGTGAGGGGTGTTTTGTTGCATGTTTCCCTAATCCCCTTTTCCAAAATGAGGTCATTCACCTAGGGGGCATCTGAAGTCGCCACAGGCTTTTGTTACAGAGAGGTCTTGGGCTTTCTGGGAAGCTTTGGTAGGTGAGAGGTTCTCTGCTTCAGCAGTAAAGTGACACACAGGGGACAGTTTATCTGCTGGTGGGAAATGGTCACCATGGTTTTGGATTCTGCTGGGTCTCTGGTTTCTCCTGTCCAAGTGTGGGTACAAGGAGGGAATGTTTCGTGTGCCTCTGCCGGGGTTTGCCGGCGTCGCGCTGCGGATGGTTTGGAGCTGCTCAAAGTCGCTGCAGCAGCCGGGTGGAGGTGGGAGTGACACCACACTCTTCCTCACCCCTTTGGGGCAGAGCTGGGAGCTCCCTCCCTGCCATCACGTTGATCCTTGGGTGATCCAAACACCCAGAGTGTGGCCAAGCACTTGGTCCAGGTTGATAAGTGAAGGCTTGGGTCAGCTTTGCAAACCCTTTGGAAGCCAAGCGGGTCTGCCCAGCCCTTCTCCAGCTCCGTAACACCGAACGGCGCTCGGCTCCGTCGCTTCAGGGACTGTCACTCCCTGGCTAAGAGGGTGCCAGGAGGGGACAGTTCAGCTCTGACACGTGTCAGTCTTGTCTTTCCCACACTGTGCTGGATGCCCTAAGATGTCTGGTGCGGTGACGCCGCGTCCCCGTCTCCGCCCTGTGCCGTGGCATCCCCGCCATGGATCCCCTTGCATGGTGGCCGGGGCGCGTGGCAGAGCCGCGCGGCAGCGCTTGGGGCTCACGGCTTCTCCTC
>VXBZ01006791.1:204312-217450 GCA_013399135.1 Heliornis fulica
TCCCACACTGTGCTGGATGCCCTAAGATGTCAGGTGCGGTGACGCCGCGTCCTCGTCTCCGCCCTGTGCCGTGGCTTTCCCGCTGTGGATCCCCTCGCGCGGCGGCCGGGGCGCGCGGCAGCGCTTGGGGCTCACGGCTTCTCCTCCGGCACAGGAACTTCACGGACCAGCTGCGCAAGATCTCCAAGGACGCTGGGATGCCGATCCAGGGCNGGTTGGCTCTGCTGCTCCTGTGGTGGTTTCTGTCCCGGTTTCTGAGGATGATGCTGGGAACAGGGCGTTGCAGATCGCTTCTCCGTTCACCCGCTTGCTCTGCCCGCAGCCGAGGTGAAGCGCGTCGGGGACACCCTCCTGGGAATGGCCACGCAGTGCGTCCAGGTCAAGAACGTGGTGAAAACCTCCCCGCAGACCCTTTCCAACCTCTGCCTCAAGATCAACGTCAAGCTTGGCGGGATCAACAACATCCTTGTGCCTCACCAGCGGTGCGTACGGCCGCCGCCTCTTCGCGGCTTTGGGGCTTACACCCCTCGCGGTGCTGCCTGCCTGCCTTTCCCCGGGGAGGAGGGGTTCTGCAGGCAGCTGCCTAATGCAGCTCTGTGAAACGGGTGTTTGCAGCCCGTCTTGCCCTGTCGATGTGCCCAGGGCCAGGGATGCACGTGATGTCCCCTCCCCTGGGCTGTGTGTTGCCCTGAGGTGGTCCTGAAAGTCTGACCGCTGCTTTCTCTTCTCTTCTCTTCTCTTCTCTTCTCTTCTCTTCTCTTCTCTTCTCTTCTCTTCTCTTCTCTTCTCTTCTCTTCTCTTCTCTTCTCTTCTCTTCTCTTCTCTTCTCTTCTCTTCTCTTCTCTTCTCTTCTCTTCTCTTCTCTCTCTTCTCTTCTCTCCCTCCAGCTCTGCTGTCTTTCAGCAGCCCGTGATCTTCCTCGGGGCCGATGTCACTCACCCACCGGCTGGAGATGGGAAGAAACCCTCCATCACGGCTGTAAGTTCCCCGTCCAGGGCCAGGCTTGGTACCCGACAGGGCTGGGGCAGCTGATGCAGGACTGGTGTCACTGCTGTCCCCGAGGTGACATTCTCAGGGTGGCCCTGTGCTCTGTCCCCAGTCCTCTCCTGCCTCCCTGCAGAGGAGCTGCAGTTCTGGGGAGCTGCCGGGAGAGCTGGCAGCTGCCAGCAGATGGGGCTTGTGATGTGCCGGACCCTGCAAGCGCTGCAACCAGCAGCTCTCTGGAGCCATCCTGGGGCATCACAGTTCTGCAGCACAGCCCTGGGAGCTGGGGTGATGGGGTGTCTTCTGAGCCTTTTGGGGAGGAGGATTTCCCTTCATCCCAGAGGAATAATGAGTATCCATCGAGTGAAGTGCCGCTCACATGCTGGTGAGGCCGGGTGGCAGCTTGGGCCCTCGGTGGGGCTCTGAGATGTTGCCTTGTCCTCACTGCACCGGAGGAGAGTGTCAGGTTCTCGTAGCGTCTGTTTTAATTAAGCACGTCAGCATTTTCCTATGAAGTTCTTAACTTTCCAGGACTCAGGTTTTCCTTGGCATGCAAATGTGGCTTTGGAGGAGTGTTTTTTTTCTTAATTAGCAGGGGTTGGGAAACGCTTTTGGCTGTTTGCTGGAGGTGTGGGTGGGACAGAACAGTCTGTTTCCTGGCGGCAGCACTTCCACTCCGAAAACACTTTCTGTGCTGTTTTGTACAGGACCACTGTGGGGTTTGGGGTTTTTTTCATCATTTTTATAAAAGCTTTTTTGAAGCTGCAGGGGCAGGAGAAGGGTTGAGCTTCAAGAGGCCTCGATCTTGTCCTCGTCCATGTCCTGGGTGCGTCGGCAGCGCCGGTGCAGCCCAGACCCCTAGAAGTGAAAGTGGTGCTGAGGGCAGGGGCTGGAGGATGTGGGCTCTGCCGCGCTTTCCGCCTGCTCAGGGGGATGTGGAGCACACAGGGTACAGCGAAGCCGCTGGGGATTTGCCTCCAGCGTGGGCCAGCACCTGCTTTGACTCACACCGCGCCCCAGCCCTGCGTCACGGCTGCTCTCAGCCTCTTTGCCCTGGTGTCTTGGAGCTCTCCCCTCCGGAGTGCCCAGTTGCAGTGGGAACTCCCTGCTCAGCGGCTGCCGTGCTGTGACTCAACCTCACCGTGTCCTCGGGAGGCAGCAGTGCTGGCAGGACAGACCATGGCTGTGTGGGGCAGCTGCTCCCCGCAGCTGAGCAAGGGCAAGTGCCGGGAGGTGATGCCGGCAGATGCTTTGGGCAGATGTTGACCTGGTTTAGAGGGTTTCTGGGCACCCCAGAGCAGGTCAGAGGGGTAAAAATTGGCTGAGGACAGGTCCTGGATGCTGCTGTGGCACAGACCTCATTGTGGTGTTGCAGCTGGGTTTGGGTTCACACAGTCATAGAATCATAGAATGATTCGGGTTAGAAGCGACTCCCAGAGGTCATCCAGTCCAACCCCCCTGCAAGAAGCAGGGACACCCCCAACTAGATCACGTTGCTCAGGGCCTCAGCCAACCTGGCCTTGAACGTCTACAGGGATCCAGGGGCATCCACCACCTCCCTGGGCAACCTGTTCCAGTGCTCCACCACTCTCACAGCAAAGAACTTTTTCCTAATCTCCAATCTAAATCTCCCTCCCGCTATTTTAAAACCATCACCCCTTGTCCTGTCACAACAGGCCCTACTGAACAGCCTCTCTCCATCTTTCTTGTAGGCCCCCTTGAGGTCCTGGCAGACCACTAGAAGGTCTCCCGGAGCCTCCTCTTCTCCAGGCTCAACAGCCCCAACTCTCTCAGCCTGTCCTCGTAGGAAAGGTGCTCCAGCCCCTTTAGCATCTTTGTGGCCTCCTCTGGACCCTCTCCAACTGGTCCATGTCCTTCTCATGTTGGGGGTTCCAGCACTGGACACAGTACTCCAGGTGAGGTCTCCCGAGGGCAGAGTAGAGGGGGAGAATCCCCTCCCTCGACCTGCTGGCCACACTTCCAGTCCTTCATGGAAGCCAGAACCCTCCAGGCGAGAAGGGCTTACGTAGGCAGAAAGGGCAGCGCTGCTGAGCAGGAGGGGTGAAGCAACAGCCCCCACAGCCACATCACTCAGTGGCACCGGACAAGGTGTCACTGGAAATTCCCACAAACACCACAAAGGGCACAGCAGAGCGTGAAACCGGGATGTGGACAGACCAGGGATGTCCTTCTGGGGCCCTGGTTGCCTGTGCAGTGTTTGCTGTCCCACCTCCCTCTCTAGGTGCTCAGTGCTCTGCTAGCTGGGTGCTGGAAGCAGGCAGGGCCTGGGAATGTCCCATGTCCCCTCAGTCCTGTTGTAAGGTGTGGGCCTGGCCCGTCTCTGTCGCTGCAGGTTGTGGGCAGCATGGATGCCCACCCCAGCCGGTACTGTGCCACGGTGCGCGTGCAGCGTCCTCGCCAGGAAATCATCGAGGATTTGTCCTACATGGTGAGGGAGCTGCTCATCCAGTTCTACAAATCCACCCGCTTCAAACCCACCAGGATCATCTTCTACCGCGACGGCGTTCCCGAGGGGCAGCTCCCACAGGTGAGGGTCCCTGGGCTGCACCGGCTTCCACGGGGTTCCCTGTGGGTGCCTGGGGACAGCCAGGTGCCAGTCTGTCCCCTCACTCTGCATGCCCTTGTCTCCAGATCCTACACTATGAGCTCCTAGCAATCCGAGACGCCTGCATCAAACTGGAAAAGGATTACCAGCCCGGCATCACCTACATCGTCGTCCAGAAACGGCATCACACCCGTCTCTTCTGTGCGGACAAGAACGAGAGGGTGAGTGCTGGGGGGTGCCTGGGCTGGGGGTGGCTGATTCATCCCCAGCCTTTTGGAAAATCCAGCATGGACTCGAGGGCAAAGCTCACCTCTGCCAGGCAGGGAGCTTGTTCTAGAAAGAAACGTGCTGCTCGGTTGAGTCCCACATCATGTGGTCATCGTGTGTGGTCATCATGGCCAGGCTCATCAGCACCCCACAACTCGTACCAGCAGCTGCTGGTACGAGTTGTGGGGTGCTGATGAGCCTGGTGACTCCTGAAATAGCCTCTGTCAGCTTGGAAACATCCGTGGGGTGGCTGATAGCTGTCACCACTGATGTGACAGGATGAATAACCCCTTGCTTGCTCACAGCTCGCTCGCGTGTGCCGTACAGTAGCACTGATTGCTGTAGCTTTTCCTAAACCTGATCTAAATTCAGAGGTTGCATCTAGTCCAACCAGCCTCTGGCTTTACCTGAACATGAAGGTTTAAGCTTGGGAACTGAGGACTGTTTCTGATCAGGATGCAAAAGCCTGAGTACCTTGTGGCAGAGAGCCTGGCGTACACTCTGCAGAGATCCCTGGAGTTTTGCTCACTTAAATCCTTGTTTCTGGACCAGAGCCCAGCTGACACCCTTCCTGCTTCCCTTCTGATGCTGTTTGCTCTAGCCCTGTGTCATGCCTGGGGTTGATACGTGCAGGAGATGCCATGAGCCTGTTCAGGCAGGGAGCAGAGCACAATGAGCTGCTGCTTCTGCCCCCACCTTAGCAGGCACAAAGCTGCTGAGATGGGAACACTGTCCCATGACCCTCATGCAGGGCTGGTGGGTCACAGACGTGCTTCGGGCAGCTGGAAATAACCAACCGCAGCAGCGCTTGGATCTCTCTCTCTATTCCCTGTAGATTGGGAAGAGTGGGAACATCCCAGCAGGAACAACAGTGGATACAAATATCACCCACCCCTTTGAGTTCGACTTCTACCTGTGCAGTCATGCAGGCATTCAGGTACTGTGCTGTGGGGCTGACTGTTGTGGGGCTGCTGCTTTTCTAGAACAGTCATTGCAGAGCGCGTTGTTCCACCCTGAGCCCTCCCATCGCCTCTCCCAGCACCCCAGACGGGGGCAGCTCAGCCCAAGCTGCCTCTGCAGTGGTCTGGTGAGCAGGTGTCGGGCCACACTGCTGCGTTATGTGGCACTTGGTTTCTCTCCTGGAGCCAAGAATCTCTGCTCTGAGATTTTTCTGCCTTCAGTGGCCAATTCAGCAGCTTGTCAGCTGGTGGCTGAGTGTGCCGGGCTCACTGGGGCGCCGGCTTGTCAGCAGGGACCTGTGGTGTGGCCGTGGGCGGGAGAGCTGGGGGCCAGGCGGCCCCGGAGCGGGCAGATTGCTTTGCAGCTGCCTTTCTTCAGGCAGCCAGGATTAGTCAGACACTGTACTGAGGAAAACGACACTCGTTGAATCTGCAGCTGCTTCCACAGGGGAGGCTTTTTGGCTTCCTCTCCTCCCGCGGGGATGGCGGGGAGCTGGTTGGGTTCGGTGGGGAGCCGGTGCGCTCTGCGATGCAGTGGGCTTGCGTGGTGTGGGGGTGACAGCGCCTGGGTGTGGGGCAGGAGCCTGAGGGCTGGTTTCCACCTCGGTGCCAAGGGCTTTCCTGCCTCACAGCGCCTGGCTGGGGTTCTGACATGAGGGAAGAAGGGGCTTTTCCCCTGCCTGGGCTGTCCGCTGGGTTTTGCTCTGTGGAGGGGGTGGTGAGGATGCGAGGCAGCTGCCTGCATCTGGGTCTCATGCTGCCCCCTCTCCTTCCCAGGGTACGAGCCGGCCATCCCATTACTACGTGCTGTGGGATGACAACCGGTTCACCGCGGATGAGCTGCAGATCCTCACGTACCAGCTGTGCCACACCTACGTGCGCTGCACCCGCTCCGTCTCCATCCCGGCCCCGGCCTACTACGCACGGCTGGTGGCCTTCCGGGCGCGGTACCATCTGGTAGACAAGGAGCACGACAGGTGAGGGGGCTCTGCAGAGCCTGGGGAGGGCAGGGGGCATGAGCACCCCCTGCCCTGGCATCAGAAAGTGTTGGTGTCAGAGCAGGGCTGCGGCAGACCCTTTTGGTGGGGAGGGGTGAGCCACACATAGCTGCATCCCCTGAGGTCCCAGCCTAGGGGGGTTAAACCCCACCCTGAGCTCATCCTGGGCCTGGAGGGGCATCCCCAGGGTGTTGGAGTGTCACCAGCCACCTCGAGGTGCTGGAATCTCAGCTGTGCCTGGCATGGTCACCAACAGGCTCAGTGTCCCCAGGTGAGACACCTCCCTGTGCCACAGCACTCGTGGACCCTGATCTCCATAATCTCCAAGGGGGTTTCTTGGCGTTTGGTGGGGATGGAAGGAAAACACAAAATAATTACACGATGATTTCCTTGATTTTCAGTGGCGAGGGCAGCCATATATCTGGACAGAGCAACGGCAGAGACCCCCAGGCCTTGGCGAAGGCTGTGCAGGTTCATCAGGACACTTTACGTACCATGTACTTTGCTTGAAAGCCTAACTTTTGTTACCTCACTCAAGAAAGCTTTCAGATTTGTAGGAGCCATACAAAAAAGGAAGCATTGGGACACCTTGTTGTTTTTTGTTTTGTTTTTTTTTTTTTTCCAATGAGAAATCACTGCAGGGCAGGCAGCGTCGATTCGAGGCAGGAGACCAGCACCACGGGACAGAAAGCTCCAACACCTTTGTAGGATTGGAAGAGACTGACGATTATTTTTTTTAATTTTTTTCTGGCTTTGCAAAATTTTGACCTGACCAAACACGTGAAGGCATTCAAGGAAAGGGATAAAACTGCCGGGAGGCGGAAGCAGGTTTTCATTTTTAAGATGCAATACTATAGACTCCTGACTGTGAAAAGGCGGATTTGGTCCTCCGTTGCCAACCAGGCGCTGGTAGGTATTTTTTGTGGGGGTTGGGGGTGGGAGGGGATTTTTAGAGCCTTAAAAAAACAGAAGACTAGATTTATAAAACTAATATTTTAGAATATGAGATGCTTTAATGGGTTAAGGGGAAAAACAACTAGTTTATAGGTGAATTCTAACACTAACAGTTCCCCGCCCCTAAATAATTCCCCCCCGTATAACGTAAGGCACCCTAGCACTTAGCTCAGAACTGAAAACTGTCTTCCTCGTGTTACAAGCTAGTTAGCTGCTGCCCTTTGAAGCAACAGTCACAGACTTTTCCATGGGTGAGTGCCTTACTACGATGCTGCAAAATTTCAATGTTTTTAACCTTGTAAGGAAAACAGTAATCTCGTCTTGATGGTGGTCCATATTTCCATCGGAAGGAGTTGATTTCTATGGTCCTAAGTTGCAGTTTGTGTTAGATCCCGACCTCACACGGTGGTTGAACTCCATTGAAAGATGTGCACTTTCACATAGGACACCTTTAATGGCTGCTGACCCGGTTTTGTTTCTGATGTACTACTTGTTATTTAAAACCCTTTCTGGCGAACAGGGGCATCTTCATCCCATGAGGACAGACATCACTATCCATTTTTTTCTCTTTTTTTTTCCCCCCCTTTTTTTTTTTTAATCATTTTTCCCTGTACTTTGCTGATGGACACCGGGATTATTATTTTTTTTTTTTACTAAACATTATTTTTATATGATACTGAGTCTGTTGCCAAAACACACAAGTCATTAAGAGTCTCAGAGTTTACATCACTGCACTTCCCGACCGGGGCTGTGCGCTCGCGCCAGAGATCTCTGACGTCTCCTGTCCGATGAGTGTTACCAACTGCGCTCCCGAGGCCAGCACCCCCCATACTGTCACCCTCTCTGCTGCTAGGTTTTGCTGCTCCTCGTGTCATGGTATCCCTGACCTCATGCACGGGGTTGGTTTCGTTGTTTTGATTGTGGGGTTTGGTTTTTTTTTTTTTTTTCCTCCTTATTCTGAAAGCACACCAGATTTGTTCCTTAGTCAGAGTGATGAAATCCTCGTTAGCATCATGGGGAAACTCCTACTGATTTGTGTTTGTAACAGGAAAAAAGCCTTTTTCCCAGCAGTGACGGAGTAACTGCTTTTCAGACTCATTCTGCTGCACAGAAGGACCGTTGGGCACAGCGGGGCAGTAGTAGCGACTCATTCCCAATATCATGTGGGCAGATTATATCTTCTTTCTTTTTTTTTTTCCTTTCTTTTTGTTTGGTTTTGAATACAAAGGCGTGCACAGCGCTTCCTTCAGGAGCATGTAGTGACACTCCTGCCGCGCTCTCAAAGGGGAGAGCTCTGTTGTCGGTTAACTGCCACACGTGAGCGCGTTTCCCCCGGCGGATGCGCCACGAGCACTGCCCCTCGCAGCACGAGGGGGTACAAGCACACCTTTTGGTTTTGTACTTTCTGATATTTAAACTTGCCTTCATGAAAACCACCTTGGGCACGTTGGCCCCGTTGCTCTGTCCCAACGGCGGGAATTCATTCGACCCCTTTTCTTTTTGGGCAACGTTGTTTGTGAAAAACGAAGACATCGATATGCTATGCAAACCAAGTGCTGAGCCCACTGCTGTCACGTTTTGTGAAGATCTTATGTTTAGCACAGTCCTATTTTTCCCTCAAGACTACAGTATTTGGTTCATATTCTCCTTTGCACCTTGTGTCAACCTCCACTGCTGTATATCTGCAAGGTGACGGGGAGGAGACCAGGAGCTATCCATGGTCAGTAAGGTAGTGAACTCTTAGGAAGGCTTTTAGAGAGTAGGGAATGCATCAATGCCAAGTGTCAACATGAGAAGCCTACATTCCTATACACAAGTGCCTGCATAGTGACACAAATCCAGCACCTCTCCCATCTCATCCTCAGAACTCTGGCTTGTGTTCCTTGAGAGCAAAAAGGATGGCGGAGGGGCTCTACCCGCTCACTTTGTGTTAGAAAGCCCCTCGCTAAGAATAAAACCGGGGTTAAGGTCAAGGTTCTCTCTGCAAATCAGTTTGTTCACCAGCATTACAATGGAAAGCACCTGGCTGCTGTTCCGCAGCAAGGGGCAAAGGTGTTTTGGTTTCTAGTTTTTATTTTAGTGTTTTAGTTGGGTCTAGAGTTCTGAAATGTCTTTTAGTAGCTGTGGCATAGCACATGCCGTTTTTAACCATTTGAAAAGAGATCGTGTGGGCATTTACAGAAACAGCTTGTTGATCTGTAACAATTTTTTTTTAACCTTGAGACTTGAAATGTAAAATGGACCTTTAAGATTTGCACTCATTTGTAAGGTGGCTGTTCATAGAAAAATATGAATGAAGACTTGCTGATGTAGCACCTACTTTTAACAGCGATTTTAACTACACAAAAGCTTCGCAGCTTCCGAAACTCTCAGCTGTTGACTTGCAGATCCTGTTCTGCCCTTACTTCACCCTCTGCGTTGGGTTTTCACGGTTTTGAATAAATAAATTTAAAAAAAAAAAAAAACAAAACAAAAGCCAAACTCAGTAGCTGCTGTACCCTTTAAAACCCCGTCCCCATTGTGCAGACATCTCGAAGGGGTGTGAGTTACCCGCATGTTTTGTATAACGGACTATGCACCGTACCTTCAGCAGCTCCAGCGCTCAGCACTTCTCCCCTCCTCTCTCTGTCCGAGATGTAACCGCATGTTGAGGTGCTGTGCTCCCCACCGCAGACAGGTGTTAACCCAGACACACATATCAGGAGGTGTAGTCAGTCAGCCACCAACCCCACGCCGACATCCCGAATGGCTCCCGAGTCTCTGCCTTCCCCACGCGCACGTGTTCCTTCTCCGGCCGGAGCCATCGCCCGGTGCAGTTTTGCGGGAAGAGGAGTAACTTCCGCTTACCTGTCGGTTGTTGAATGCTGTTTGTTTCCCTTGTCTCATCTCTGAATGATGTGGGGGGGCAGGGGGGTGGTGAGAGGATGAAGCAGTTCTCTCCCCAGAGCTTCCAGGGTGCTGGGGGAATTCTCCCAAGCGTATGACTTGATGTTTAGTGTTTAAAAAGGAAAAGCCCAAGCATTCAGCGTTGCCTCGCGGAAGGTTTTCTTGTTGGAAAATGAGTGTGAAATAAAAAAGAATGTGATTCAGGAAGGGAAGCCAGACAGCAGGACAGCAATAAACAAGTGAAATTCATATCTTGCCTGAGTGATTTGCACTTCAATAGTTGTGAAAGAAAATTTACGGGACTCCAGTGCTTTTGTGTTTGAATTTCTAGCCCCTTTCGTACCTCCTTTATACAAGCGTTGAACTGTACACGGGGTGTTTCCAAGACACTCTGTTTGGGTTGTTATTTTTCTTGTGGGTTTTTTGGGGTTTGGGTTGGTTTTTTTTCTTTGCTTTAGCTTGAACTCTGTATGGTCCATTTGTTAAATAGACGTGAACAGTTGATGTACAGTACTTACTAAACAAGCAGCAGCACAAAACTTATTTTATTAAGAAAATATGGCTTATATTTTAAAGGTTGAATATCAATTGGGTTGGTTTTTTTTTTATTTTGTATGTGTGGAATTAAGATTGGTAAAGAGTAACAAAGCCCTTGGATTAGGCCAAAAAGAAAATACTGTAAGATCATAACCACCTCTTATTAAAGAAAACGGTGTGATTAAAGCGCTCCAGGACATTGTATTTATATTTGATTTGATTTGATTTGATTGCCTTTGTGGATTTTTTAAAAATTTTTTTTCTGCCTTGGTCCTGATTTTTGCTTGCAACTTTGACTTTGCAGTCCCACGTGTCTGTTACCCTGTAACTGTTGGCAGAAGACCTAAATAAAAGCAATGTGAATATGTCGGGGTGATGCTGCTGAGTCAGATTGCGGGTGGGAGGGTACATGCACAGTCACATTCGCTTGAGAAGGACATGGGGACAAATGGTGATACACTGACTGGAGCTGACATGCATCAGATACTGTGAAGGAGCCAGACCCCTTCACTTTCCAGTACTGAATTTAATGAGACAGAGTCTTAAACAAACAAATGTGTGCTTAAAACTTCTTGGGATAGGGTGGCCAGTTCCACTTTCTATTAGTGTCATCTGTCTGAGACCTGATGTTGTTCCCGTTCCTGGGGTGCATCAGGATGTGCTGCTTCTCCAGCTGCATCGTGTGCGCTGGGGGCCAGAAAGGGCTGCAGCTCTGAGGGGCTTTAGGGACAGATTTTTACTCCCAGTCCAAAAGGAGCCCAAACTTGATCCTGTGAGTTTCTGTACTGTATTATCTTTTACTCTGGAATTCCTTGCAAACTTCCTCATCCTCTCCAGAGCCAAGAGCTCGTGGCTGTGTCTTAGCTTCTGGAACTGGAGGTTGTTTGCCATCTGAATTCTTTGGATCCCTTTGTGTTTTACTTTGCAGACATGTACTGACAAACCTTCAGGTGGTAAATTATTTACCAGTTGAGCTGTAACTGGGTTCTTGAATAATGATAAGCAGTTTTAAGGAAGTGCTTGCTAATGGCACGTGTGTACTCGCCAGCTGATCTAATGAACTGCAGCGTGCAGAAGGTGTCGTGCCAGCGGAGCATCTGTAGCCTGCACATCCTCCTGCCAGCTCGATGCCCTGTAGTAAATGAGCCCTACTATCAAATAGGAACCTTTTGCAGTTCCAAGGGGTCCTTTCATGTGAGAGGGCTACAACAGAAACTTGTGCCTCGCACAGGTGGGTCTGAAGTTCTGGAAAACAGGTCGGACTCTTCGGTTTCAGGTGTTAGGTCGGCATTTGAGCCCCGGCCCTTGGTTCTGGTTACAGCAGCGGCGGCAGCCGCAGGGCTCTGCAGTCCAGGTGCTTTGCAGGGATGTCTCCCTGCGCCCTATCTGCTTCATCTTGGTGATCGTGTTTCCCCTTCCCTCTCAGGCTTTCAGTTAAGGAAATCAGTAGTTTACTGTTAATTTGCATGGGTTTAGAATCCTTACCACGTAACCCACCTGGTAACTAATTTTATGCTTTCAAGATGAATTTAGTTGGCAGTTTCCAGTATGTTCTTAGTGATTCTGAGATCCGGATTATGAATCTCAAACTCTTCTTGTGCTGTCCCAAAGGTCCAGCTCCACAGTGCAGCTGTTGATCTGGAAGTGCCTCTTTTCACCAGGAAAGGTGACATTGTTTCTTCCAATGACTGGCAGGTTCAAACCTGCTGCCCAAAGTCCCAATATACTGTTCTTAGTGAAAAAAAAAACAGGGGAAAAGAAATAAAAAAGCAGGGGAAATAGAGAGAAGGGTCCTACTGCCAGTGCTGAGCCTGCTACATCCAAATCACTTCACCATGTGCATGCAACTGCTTTGTTCGTTTCACCCTCTAATTGTTTGGCAACAATTTGTGCTCCAAATCTATAGCACACATAAAAATCTGCCAAAACCAGAGGAAAGGGCAGATGTATGCTCTGAAATCATGCTGATGTAAGGAGTCACAGTCTGTTCTTATCAACAGTAGGTACTTAAGATTCTCACAGCTCCTCTGCAAGTTGGAAAAATAAACACAAGACTGATGACAATCCTTTAGTTGTAATGGGAATGTTGGAAGTTCACGTGAATTTAACAGGTTTTTAATCAGTTGAGTGTACACTTGTCAGATGCCTGTACATCTGGCCCCAGGGCCATTTTCAAGCCCTGTAGGATGAAGTCTGTGTATTAGTACCTTAAATGGCCTGTAAGAAAGCTGGTGAGGGCCTTTTTAGAAGGGCCTGTAGTGATATGACGAGGGGGGATGGTTTTAAATTGGAAGGCAGTAGATTTAGATTGGACCTTAGGAAGAAACTTTGAGGGTGGTGAGGCCCTGGCACAGGGTGCCCAGGGAAGTGGTGGCTGCCCCATCTTTGAAGGTGTTCAAGACCAGGTTGGATGGGGCCTTGAGCAGTCTGGTCTGGTGAGGTGTCCCTGGTCATGGCAGGGGGTTGGAGGTTGATGATCTTTGAGGTTCCTTCAGCCAGAACTATCTGTTATTCCATGATCACAGGTGCCTGTCCCACACCATGACAACTCTTTGGGGGAAGAATTTTTTACTGGCATCGCATCTGAACCTGCCCTGGCGCAGCAGGTTCTTGTCTCCATGAAGAACTTCCCCTGATCTCCAACCTGACCCTTCCCTCCTCCAGCTTCAATCCATCCCTTTGTCCCACCACTCTCTGCCCTTGGGAAAACCGGATTCCCCTCCTGTCCATCCGCTGCCTTGAAGTCCTGGGGGGCTGCAGTGAGGTCCCCCCACAGCTTCTCTTCTCCAGGCTGCCCCAGCCCAGCTCCCTCAGCCTGTCCTCACAGGGGAGCTGCTCCAGCCCCTTGAGCATCTCCGTAGCCTCCTCCGACCCCTCTCCAACAGCTCCACATCTCTTTTGACTTGGAGACCCCAGCGCTGGACGCATCGCTCCAGACGGGGCTCCCCAGGGCAGTGCAGACACTCCCTCCCAGCTCAGTGTAGCCC
>VXBZ01006791.1:218117-286645 GCA_013399135.1 Heliornis fulica
GCCGGCCTGGCCCCCGCCCGCTGCCACCGCTTGTCCGGAGCAGGGGGAGGGGGGAGCTCACGGCGCGTTTCGCGCACGGCCACCCCCATCCCACCCCCCGTCTCCCGGTTCTCACCCCGGCGGAGCGCCCTGAGGGGCAGCCGCGGCACCGAGCTGCGAGCCGGGAGCGGCCGGGATCGCCTCTTGAGGGAAGCGGGCGGGGAGGAGGTCTGCCCCGCCGGCCAGGCCGAGTGGGAGCCGCGGAAGCCCCGGTGTTAGAGCTCCGGTAACCGGGGAGAGCCGGGCACCGCGTCCTGCCCTTGACGCCCGTTTTCCGGTGCCGGAGATCGTAGCGAACGAATTCGGCGTGTTGCCTAACCGGCGCTCCCCAGGCAGCGGCGGTAGGCCAGCTTGCATAATGCTGTCACTGCGATCATGGCTTTGAGGTTCCACCTCGAAGACTGAAGCTTCAGCGACCGAACCGGCAGATCGCCGAAAGGCTCCCGTCCTTCAGCATCCCCTGCCAGGCAAACGGGGGCTGTGCAGGCCTTCTGCGGCTGGTCGTCAGGCGGTAGAAACGTGAGGGTGATCTCGGGTGGGCTGTGGGTAGCCACACTTCCCCCCCCCACCAAGAGATCTGCGTGGCTTTGCCTCCAGCCCTCTGATGATTTTCTATGGGAAACACATGCTTGCTGTTTATAAACCCCCGTGTTTAAAGTGTGTTTTGAGAGTTGGAACTTCTGGTTTGGTTTATTGAAAGAATTTCTCTTCCAGCCTCACAGAGAGCAGAGGGAGAGTTTGGGTTTGGGCTGTGTTTAGTTGGTGGTTGGTGTTGCTGGGTGGCAAAGGGAATGTCAGAGGTGCTGTGGAGATCCCTGTGTCTGTCCCTGCAAGAGGTGCCAGGGCTAGTGGAAACGGGAGACTGAGGGTGGCAATGCAGAACCTGCATTGTCACCCCTTCATGTGTCAATGCTTTTGTAACTTAGATGCAGATATAAGTATATGATGGATTTGGCTGGAAAAAAACTTGCTGCCCTTTGAGGTTTATGGTGGAGTTGCAACTGTTGTAGGAAGATGTTGGATTTTAGCCATCTGGTGGAATTCAGGCAGTGCTCTGGCACAGCATGTGTGCTAAATAAACCCTAACGATTACCTGGTACAGTTCTAGTTGTCTCTTGGCAAGAGCAGCCCATAAACCTTTTGGTTTTTCTTTGGCACAAGTTTGCCTGTTGTTAGGTTTCAGCAGTGTGTGCCATTACACAGTGGTCCTCGTGGGCTGAAGCCAGCTAAGTGCTGTGTTCAGCACAATGGAGTCTTCTTTCAGCATCTGCTGTGTGTTGAGGGAAACGTGAACGTTCTGTATTTCAGGGAACCTTCTGGCTGTCAGACACGAGACTGCTACAGGAGGACAAACCATCCTTGGCAGAGTAAATAAAGGTTAAAGATCTGTCATAAAAGGGAGAAGGATATTGAGGTGTGCTTCCTTTTCAGTGTGCAGAGGGTAAATACGGCACAGAAGAAGGGGGAAGCGAAGATAGGCCTGTGGGTATACCTGGAGTGAAGTATGGAAGCACGTGCCAGGACATTTAAAGTGAAGCAGTTGCTGTAGGTGGCTTCTGTTGTGTGACAGGCTTAGCCTGGGAAATCTGGAAAGGCCAAATAATGTGGACATAGTTCAGAGTAGGGAGAAGGATGTGAAGGTTGTGAAATCTGGCAAATAGGATTGGTGATAAAATGTTCAGTGTGAAAAGGTGAAGCCAAGTAAAAGCTGCTCTTGGTAACGGATCATTCATTGGTGTCAGGCATCACCCTTCCATCAGGAGTGTCAGGTGGACTTCCCAAAGCAGGCACATTGAAACATTGCTGCCAGGGAACTGAGGATGCTCCCAGTCCAGCCAGAGTGCTATGTCTGTCTTCATTGACATTTCATGAATTGCTCATTCAGAGTTCACAGCTTTTTGCGTTAAAAGTGTTAAGTTGGGTTTTCTCCACTCCTGTGTGGTACGTTAAAAAGATTAAAGAGATCTTTAATCTTCTGTTCGCTTTCCTATATGAACTTGGGGCAGATAAAATTCTGAGAATTTTCTTTTCTCTGCCTGTGTTAAGTTCTCCCCTATCACTACTGTAATTAAAAGTTAGGTTTTTGTGGGTGGGGTAGAGGGGGGAAGGAGAATGAATCATGAGTAGCTTCAGAACTTACTCCAGAGCACGTGTGATGGGTGTTGTGGTGGGAGCTTTCCTCTGGAGTTACAGCGGAAGCTGTTTGACTCACTGTGAACTTTACAAATGGATTCATCCTCATGGCTCTGCTTCCTTAGCAGTAAAGGGGTTGGGATGTTTCCTCAGATAGAAGTTTAAAGAAACAATAGGAATATACAGCTTATGTGCCTATGGACACATCTGGTTCAAACACAACCCTAATCAAACCAGTCCTCTACTTGTATCCAGCTCCAGCAAAGAGCAGAGTCTGCCTGCAAGTGATGCTTTCCATCTTTTGGGTAGTCTGAAAGCTCAGCTGATAGTCCAAAGGCTGGCACTGAATTTGGAGTGAGAAGCAGCAGCAAAGCAGGGTGACTTGAGTGATCAGAGAGATGCTGAGAACTGAAGCAATTTTTCTCTCTCATTAGACTGTAGAGTGTAAGTGAACCGTTGTGGATTTACCTCTTAATTAAAGGCTCCAGTTGGCTACAAGGTGGTTTTGTTCCCAGTGTTTTTCAGTCAGCTTCTTATTTCTTTGTGCTCTAATGCATTTTTCTAGAAAGGACAACATCTCATGAATTTATTGCCTTTAATTTTCTTCACTTGCAAAACGTTTTAGGCCGTAAAGTAACTCTTAGTAGTTAGTAACTGTTAAAACTGTTACATTTTATTTTTCAAGGGGCTTTCTGGTAACGTGGCTGTAATTGAGTAACATGACCATGTGTCTCACCTTAGTGCTCAGATATTTTTCAGACAGTAAATTGGAAAAAGGGGGACTGCTTGCATCTTAATGTTGAAACCCAAATAGCAGTAGATGGACACATTGTGTTTCGCTTGCTCCGTAAGGGCGATTCAAGGTTAGGGAGTCAAGAGGGGCAGTTATGTAGCTTTTGAAACAGTAAATATGAAACCAGGAAAACAAAACCAAGCACATTAAGAATTGCATATTTTCTTATAAAGTGGGGTGGTTTGTGTTTTAGTTGGTGAAGGTTTCTTTTGGTGGCAAAATATGGTTTATCTACACACAGCGGTACCCGTTGTTTTACCTTCCTGGTTTTTGCTGTGGAAATACTTTCCAGGGAAAGTGTAGATGTGTTTGTGGGAGTTGTGGTCTTTTCTCCTGGAGTAGTCAGACATTAACTGTATGATGTGCTGGTTTCTGAGCTTAAAGTTCTTTACAATCAGATTTTTTTTTTTTAGTTTCTCTTTTTTTAGTGTGTTCTGTAACGTGGTTAGGACAGAACAAGCTAGCACACTAGTACTTACTTGTACAGTTGGCTATCACTGAATATGGCACTAAAATGTTTCCTTTTGATGAGTTTTAACATGACTTACTATCTGAATCCTTAAAAAACCCGGCCTAAATTGAGAGTAGGAATGTTTGGAAAACGTGGATTGCATTACTCATAAATAATGTAATGCCACCCAGCGAGGCCGCTGCTGCAGAAATGAGGCAATTCAGGATTTCTGGCATAAGGAAGGAGCTCAATTATTGAAACCAACTTTTAAATATAATCTTCCCTATCTATTTCTTAAATCTGGATTTAACTTGGTTTTTGGTAGCAACAGATTTTCTTTGAGCTCCACAGGCTGGGCCTCTGAGACCAAGCAGAGGCCAGGGGCCCTCTGAAAGGGAATGTTCCCCCCTCCATCCATCCCCCCCCACCTTCATGGAGAGCTTTCTGCCCTGTGCAGGCTCCAGCTGAGGATGGGAGCTGTTAGACAAACCTGCCTTGTGCTACTCAGAGTTTAAGTGATTTTTTTTTTTTTTTTACCTGTTAATTCTCTACCATAAGTCTGTTCCTTCACTCACTCATTTGGAGATCTAGAACTGGTTTAGAAACAAAATTAAAACTATGAAGTAATCATCTATTCATATTTTCTTTGCTTTATAACACTAAAGTTCACAGTAGGAAAGAGGATATTTTTTTTTTCTGGAAGCTCAGTGATGTCTCTTTCTGTAAGGATCATGTAAGGAAATCTGTGTTTTCTGTCAGCATCTTGCTAGAAATGAGTATTTGCTTCATGTTGTAAAACTGATTTGCTTGCCAAAAAAGCTTCAGTTTTCCATAAAATGGTTTGTTGAGAGTGTTTGCAGATTTCTGTGCTCGTGCTCTTTCTGTTCAGGCTTTATTCCATTCAGGGCTCCCTTTGGTTGCTAGGTAGATTCGAGCCCATGGTTTGGATGCATGCCAGATGTGTTCTATACTGTTGGCTTTATTGCCATAGGAATTAGTCAATTTTTGGTGTGTTTAATCTTTTATTATAACATCTGTAATTCCACAGAAGAAAAGATCCTTCTTCAGGGCTCATTCAGACCATCAGAGGGACTTCCATATTGGTCTGGAATATGACTTTAGTGGGAATTTCCACACTGTGGATCTGAACACCCAACTTCAAATTCCCCATTTTCCAGTCCTGTCAGAGGAAAAGGTTCTTTTGACCAAGGTGCCACATAATTACACTTGAAATTAATTTAATTATCTGCATGTTTTGAATGTTACTCCAAACTCTGAAAAAGTATTACTGGTATGAGGATTTTCTTCAGAATGTACTTTGTAAAAAATGCATTTATTACATTTCAGCACGTTTTTAAAAAACAATTTGAAATACTAATATCCTCTTAAAGCCCTCTAAAAGTGATGATTTCTTTTCCATTTCTTGAGGTTTTGTTGAATTCTGGGATTAAATATCAGCAAAGCTCTTGAAAATATCATCCCATCTCATCACTGAGCTGCCTGGCTATGGGACTTGGGTCACCTGGCACCGTACCCAGCCTGATAACCAGTTTCTGTGCTGGTGCACACTGGGCTGGAACAGTGATGGGCCATGTATGTCCATGGGAAATACTGCTGTATTATTAACAAAAGGGTTGGTGGGATCTCAGCCATGAAATGTGATGGGGATGGGAAGTACCAGGAGCAAACCACGGCCTCTGCTGCTGTTCGCAGCACACCCTTGGGCACTGTTGAGAATGGGGGAGGTGGAACTTCCCTGGTTAATAGGAGTCTGTTTTGCAGGTATATTGTCAGAGGTTTTAGTGTCCTACTTGTTCATTCAGCATCCACTTGTGAGCAAAAAGGTCTTTCAACGTTGTGGAAGGATGTTCATAAACAATGACTCCAGCAAAACCTACAAATGATCATTTATCAATTAAATACCTTTAGGTCCTGAAGAGATATTTTTTTCCTAGCTTTTGTAATTATCAATTTCAATGCTTAGCCAAATATTTTCTCTGTATATGTTTCCTGTTTATTTTCTAATAAGTAACCACACATTTGGAAGGTTCAAATTCCTCAGTGGCATATCTCCTCTCTGCTCGAAGCGTGCTCCCTTGCTGCAGGGACACATTCCAGGAGTCTGGCTGAAGGGTCAAGTTGAACTCCCACCCGTGTGTTTGTCCTTCTCTGCTAGAAATCAGTTGACTCTCAGGGTTGGGGACCCAGCTGGTTTTATGAATAGGGTACTATTCTGGCATCATGCTACACAGACTCCATTTATGATTTTTTTAGGTGTATGTTTTTAGGTATATGTACATATCTGATGCCTCTAGTCTCAGTATAGTAATAGTTTCTTAAACAGAAAGTTTATCCTCTAAAACATCACTTGTGGGCAGCTGAAGAGCACGGAGCTTCTGCTCCTCTGGAGGCATCGAGACTTAATGTTCCTCTCTGCTGCAGAGCCAGGCTGTGCTGCAGTGATGCTTCTTGCAAAGAACTTTGTCAGTTTAATGCCTTTGGTTTTGGAGTGGTTAAATAACCCAAAGGAATCGAGCTGCCACTCACTCATCTGTGCTATTTAGAGCAATACTGCTTTTAATATTTTTGGTTTGTGTGTTTATTTCCATTAGTTTGACACAGGCCTTAGGCATGAGGTTGAGTCATTGATAGGATACAGGAGCAGTAGCTGACCTCAGTGAGTGTCGTCTGTTGTTTATGTTGTATTGGGGTTTGAGTCACAGGTTTGGAGGCAGCAGCACAGACTTTCACAAGGTGCAAGCTGACAATTGGGTGTATTTTTGCAAGCAGGGTATTCCATGTGGGTGCTGGAGTATTTGGACAGGAACAGCAGAATTGAATTTCAACATACTCATGTTTTTAAGATGTCCAGGGGATTGAGTGGAGCACAAAATCAGCACTCAGCTGTGCCTTTAAGGATGACTCCTGAACAGTGTGTAGATCTGTGATTGTTGTTTGTTGGTCACTTCAGTCCTCGTTGCCACAATCTGGGTTCTGACTTCACCCAGGGTGAGCTGTGTCCCACTGAGCCCTGCGTGGTGCAGCTGAGGAATTGAGGCAAACGAACCTGCACTTCTTCACTGAACTCCCGTGAGGATTGTCCTCACACTGGCTCTCTGTGCTTACAGATTGAAGTACCTGTTTTTCCATTTTATGTGATTTTTAACAAAAGGGTTGGTGGGAGACAGGGCAGACCAGCATACAGAAAGCTCTTGTTATCTTTATGTCAGCAGTTTTGGTATCATTTCCGAGGGATGTGAACTAAATATAAACTGTGGCATGTATGTCTTTGTGATATTAAAATAAGCTATTGAGTCACTTGTGTCACTCAGAGGTTTAGTAGTAATGTTTTGCATATGCTTATATTCTAAGAATATATTTGGAGTAAATTGTAAGATGCTTTTACTTGTGTGGCAGTATTAAAATGAACAAAAAAAGTTGAACACGTGCTTGGAGTCTTGCATAAGTAGAGTCTAAATGATGCTTCTTGGTTTATGTTTCTGTTTCATCTTGTGACTGGAAGCCAAGCCCACTCAGAAGTTTTGGTAGGTGTCTGGGTAGAGCCAGACAAATGTTATGGTGGAACCCAGCTCTGATGTTCACCTATTCTCAGTACATGGTTTCCCTCAAGATAATGTAATTTTTATCTTTTTTTTTTCCAGGAATGGTAGAGATTAAAAATGTCTTATTTGCCTTTTGATTAGCAGCACTTGACATTTAAACTCTTCTATGAAAATGAGTGGGCTGGAATTGCTGTCTGCATCACGAGTGGGAGGAGAGGGGAGAACTTTTAACTAACTTTGAGTGCTCTGTAAATCATGACATTTGTACGATGAGTAATTTTTTAGAACTCAAGTCTACAAAGCATGTTGGTTTTGTTGTTGTTTCCTTATTGAAAATAGATATTTTAAAGTGGAAAACACCAGCAGAAATTCCTGAAAGTGGATTATATTTACTACTGTGGTTTGTTGAGGTATTTAAACCCCGATTTTGTGCTGAGGATTCTCACCTGAGTGATGCAAAATAAACTAAATAGACAACAGATGAGAATGTCACTTGTGTTACTAGACAGGTGGTTTTGATTGACTTTCAAAATACCCATCTCATTGCAGATTTTGATGGTTTCTCTGAGCAGCTGTGGGTATTCAGTAATGTATAAGTAATGAAGAGTTTTACAATCCTGTCTTAACCCAAATCTTTCCTCTTTTGGTCAATTGGTTTTATCAGCACAGTTAGACAGGAGATAATGGTTTTACTGCTCATCCATTTTTGGCCAGCAAAGTTCAAGAATGACCAGAATGAGCTAGGAATGGTGATGAAATTAATGAGTTTAATGCAAATGATATACATCAGTCAAGAGCTGCTTCCACATGTTTGTATTCTGCAACAACTTCGTTGTTAGCAGGGTGTTCAAAAGAGACTTGTGAGGTGTTTTAATGGTAGGCAGGCTTTCCACAGCAGTGAAGTGCAACAAGGAGAAAACAGGCTTTTTTTTTGTTTGTTTAGGAAATTTGGTTTTATTCATGGTGATCACGAAGCTGAAATGCATGAGTAAGAAAACAGTCTAGATGTGGGTGGAGGTTCATGGAGGAAAAAATGGGCAAGTGTTCATTAAACGGGTGTTTGGAACGTTGTAGGTTATTGTGGTGTTTGATGTATGCAGATTGGTACTGCTGATGTTACCTTCTTCCAGTGGGATGGCTCTGGTGCCACCTTGGTCATCCTGTGAGTTTGTTCAGGGAATGAATTACCTGAGGCTGGAAATGGGAGTATGTTAGTCCTAATGAAGCATCGAATGCTTTGAGTTGGAAGGGACCTCAAGGATCACCTAGTTCTAACCCCTCTGCCATGGTGGGGACAAGGATGTGTACCTGTGACTGTAAGGAGCCTTCTGCACTTGGAAACTGCTGAAATCTAAGTGAGCAGTTTCTTTGCAGGACAGCTGGTCAGTTGTGCTTCTCTTCTAATCTGTGATGCCTTTTTTCTCTTACAGGACCCGTCGGGGCACAGCCCCTACTCATGGTGCCCAGACGTCCTGGCTATGGCACCATGGGCAAACCCATTAAACTGCTGGCCAACTGCTTCCAAGTTGAAATCCCAAAGATTGATGTCTACCTCTATGAGGTGGATATCAAACCAGATAAGTGTCCTCGGAGGGTGAACAGGTAAGAAGGTGAAATTTGCCTCGTAAATCAGACTGATACTGAAAGTTTTAAGCAACGGAGGGACCTGTTGAAGTAAATATTTCTGTGTAGCTTAAAATCTGAGCAGTATGCTATGGAGACCAGGGTACAAGTTCTCACAAACATCTGTGAGATGGTACAGAGCCTCTTCCAAGTCCTTCACAGTTTGGTTGTGGCCAGGTGCTCTGAAGTGGGGCCAACCATTAATGGCCACAGCACCTTGTGAGCCCTTTGGCAGCAACCCTTACTCTTCAGAGCAGCATAACTGTGGTATATAACCATAGGCAGTTACCTGTTTGGGTTGTAATAGTGGCTGTTAGCTGGAGTCTGTTTCTTTGAGTGTTTTTATCCTCAGTTGATGTTGAGATATGTTGCAGCATTGGTTAATCTGAAAGGTTCCTCAGCTTAATTCCTGGGGCACCGTGATCAGAAGCTAAGGACTAAAAGCCATCATTGTAGGTACTGTAGGAGATGGCCCTCAGCTGGAAGTTTTCTTTTAGGAGTAGTGGTATGAAAGCACTGCAAACAAACTAGTCTTCCCCTTGTTAATAGGTATTTCATGCCATCATCTTGGTATTTGGAAATGGTCAGACTTGCTCTGAGCTCCACCTGTGTCATTTCCCTGTTGTCACAGGATTTTGTATAGCACATTGTATCTCATTGCCATGGCTGCTCTGTATTAGAGCCAAATCCCTTCCTAGTCTACTTCAGTTCTAGGTTGTTGCATACAGTTATAAAGGCTCTGTAAATACTTGTGTATTAAGTAAAATTGCTAAAATTGGCATATAATACTCCTTTGTGAGTACCTAATATAATCTTACTGTTATGCTCACGGGATAAAGGGTGAATATAAACTGTACTAAACTGAGCTTTGTATGTTGGATTCTTTTGTCATGCTCTTGTCATGAAGACAAATGTCATCATTTCACTTAAAATCTGTTGACTAAAACCACTTTCTTGTCAGTCATTTGGAAATATTAGATTGAAATGGACTGAGGGAGACAAAGCAGTGAGAAACTCTGGTCGCTCCAGCAACTGCAGTCTAAGTTATTTGTTTCCATAGCAGTGGGAAAAACTACAGATGTTTGGGAATAGTGAAGTTCAAGTGGGTTGTTCTAAAATAGCAACTAGATTTTATTTAAAATTTTTAAAAGGGGGGAAAAAAAATCCCTTTCATGGTCCTGCTTGGAAGGCAATTTCAAACTTGCTTTCAAAACCAAACCCGATGTTTGTCGCAGCTTGGTTGGGTTGGTTATGCCTTAAATAAATGCTGTGTCTGCTGAAGTTTGCAGTTCATGTGGAGAGGCAAAAGCATTTGGTTGGAGTTTGTGTCATTCTGTGTGAAATGATTGATATTTTTCCTTACCTAAATACTAATGACTCCTGAAGAGCAGGAATCACACACCTGCAGCTGAGCCACCGTTTCATGCCTTGTGACTCAGACTGAGAATCTAACTGCTGGCTTTGCCTTTTGTTATGTGAGGGTTGGTTGTTTCCCAGAAAAGCTTTTTACAGGCCTGAGTTAATTTTAAGTGCTTTTTGAGGTTTATAATTCATAAGTGTAGTTGTTGTGGTATAGGTGTAGATCAGGAGCTCATCAGCTTTCTAGTCTGCCAGTGAAAATACTTTGCTTTTTGTTTAAGTTCATGTTATTAACTGGTAGAAGCAGTCATCTGGTTTTTCTAAAGGTGAACAGAGAAGAGTAATTGAACACAGGCAGCAAACCTAATGAGTTGCTTTAATAGCCAAATGCTTTCAAATAGGACTAAATTTGTTTTAAAATTTGACAGCAAATACTGTATGTAAATTATCCTCACATAAATGTGGTTTAAAATCTGAGAGCTGAGGGTTAATCTTGCATTCACGTTGGGTTTTTTTGAAGTAGGCAACTGTGAAATTGGTTATTTAAAAGTGCTGCTGTTTTACCAGTTTTCATGAGTTAAAAAATGTGGCAGATGTTAGTTAAAAGCTGCAAGAGCTTGTACAAATGAGCCCAATAGAAGAAAATCGTGTCTGCTGAATAAATGCCTTGGGATAGCATGCTGTGGATTATGCAGAGAAGAATGCCTTTCATTAGCCTGTGTGGTAATCAGTACACTGAAATACCTGCTTTGAAGAGTTTTCCTTAGAAATACATTTTCCCTCTCTCTTTCCTGCCGTGAAAGCGATTTCTAAGAAATTAGTGCATTTACCGAGACTCAGCGGTTCTGAGAGCTCCTGACAGCCTGTCCGTGTGCTTGTGTTCAGAGTGAAGAGGGCTTCGAGTTCCTGAAGGTTTTTAAAATTCACCTGCACCTTCATTAGCTTTTAGCTGTAGGGAACCTGTGACAATCTAGTGTCATCTCTTTGTTTGCTCTGTGCTGTGAGCTGGGAAGCGGAAGGTAAATCCCACGTAACTCTGTGCCGAGTGTGTGGGGGGAGCAGGAGAACTGGGAACAACTCCCATCTGGGAATCTTGTCCCTCCTGCTCCTACTCTTCATCACTTTGTATCCCTCAGCTTTGTATGACAACCAGCCAGCCCTTAGAGCAATAGTTCCCTTCCCACACTTATCCCTGGTAGGAGTATTGGAAGGGAGCAGCTTACCAGCGCGGAATGGGGCTTTCAGAGAAGATGGACTTGTGCAGGAGCACAGTTGAGTAGGAAGGAAATATTTTGAAGTTCCTTAAGTGAATTGATGTGCTTTTTTAGCCTTTTAGTGAAAGGATTTATATTCTGAAAGCTTAGTAACATAAAGAATTGTGAAATGGGGAGTTTCTCTTCCCTTTCCCCAGGTCCCGGCTGAGAGGTGAAAGTGCTGCTACTGGTTTTGCTTGAAGGGGAAGTCAGTATTTATCCTCTTCCTGAAGTACTTCAGGTTTATGTTGCTGGTCAGGAACTGGTTCTGCTTTGCAAGGATGCTAATTTGCATGTGCTTAGAAAAGTGTTTAATTTTGGTAGAATAAGAGAGGAGTTGTATGAGGGAAGATACCATGGTGGTGCCACTGAAACACAAAAAATCCCCAAAGACTTCAAATCCTGGAGACAGGTTTTGGTTAGAGGTATGCCCAAAATCTCTTAGGGCCTAGTAGATCTCCTTTTGTACCAAGAAGCCTTTTTGAATGGAAGATGAGAATGTTAGGGTGTTTTTCCAGTTGGCATTTCAGTGCTTGTATCGTGTTACTGTTTACTGCTGTCAGCTCTTAGGAGAGTCTGATTGTGTGCAAATACAGTAGAGCTTTTACCAGATTTTGTTGAAAAAACTCAGATTATTCAGGACTTGAAGCCAAGATGTTTTTGTTAGGGTACCTAATTTTTATTTACAATGCCTTCAGAATTCAGAACTACTTAATTGAGGAGCAGGTGGGCGTTATTACATAGACAGTACAAGTAACTACTACTCATGGATTAGCAGAGCTTTAGTTGTGAACTTGGGCTGAGTTTTCATAACACTCGTGTGTTTGTTTCAAGGTAAATGTATCCTTGCTTTGTGTAATAGAGGTTATACAACAGCCTCAGTCATTTCTGGGACTTCCTGGGATTATTTCAGTAATATTTTCCAGTATTTGATTCTGACTTTACTCTTTAGAGTTTGTCTGTTGCTTCAGTTGAAGTGTTTGTGAAGCAGCTTTGTGTTCTGTAATTCACCTGAGTAATGTATTTGTTGAAACTACTTCATCAAAACACAGGGGGTGTGGGAGCCAACTCAAGTCTGATGCTTCTTTGAAAATATCTTCAATGTAAATATCAACTTTTCTAGGGAGGTGGTGGACTCAATGGTGCAGCATTTTAAAGTGACAATATTTGGGGATCGTAGACCGGTTTATGATGGGAAAAGAAGCCTCTATACAGCCAATCCGCTTCCTGTGGCCACTACTGGGGTAAGACAACTGGAAAAAAACCCTTGTATTTGTAACATTTTTTTAGGACATGAAACAAGCCCAACTTCTAATGTTGAGTCCATAAAAATGGAAGTATCTTACAGTATTTATATTGAAATGGAGTCCTTCTCATGTATATTCTGCAAATTCCCATTTATGTAAATCTGCATGTAGTAGGTGCATTCAGATCCTCCCCTGGAATTTAGTGGCCTCTTTCTACAACAAAATCTATAAAATAACCAGTTTTACAGGCTGTAATACATTATCTTATGATTAAAGCCAAACCACATTTTCTTTGGAAGAAGAACAGAAGTTTCATGATCTTCTTCTGCTTGGTGAGGACCCAGTTTTCTTTATTTTAAGCACTTGATACTGTACTTGTATCAAATGTGCTGTGTCCCAAATATCTGAGGTTTTGAGCCTCCAGGCCACTTACAGGTAGAAGTGCAATCTCAGGGCTACCGAAGTCCAGACTAAAGAGCTGCTTTTTCTAACCCCCACAGGTGGATTTGGATGTGACATTACCAGGAGAAGGTGGAAAAGATCGTCCCTTCAAAGTGTCCATAAAGTTTGTTTCTCGAGTGAGCTGGCATTTGCTGCATGAAGTTCTGACAGGAAGAACTTTGCCTGAGCCTCTGGAACTAGACAAACCCATCAGCACTAACCCTGTTCATGCTGTCGATGTGGTGCTACGACACCTACCCTCCATGAAGTAGGTTCACTGTCTGCCTGTGGTCTGTCTTATCCTGAAATGTTCTGGCTGGGAGCCCTTCATCTCTGTTTCTTCACAGCTGAAAAGAAAAAAATGGATCATTTTCCTTAAGTAGCTCAGCTAGTTCACTGAACTGGGGAGATTGTAGCTAATTACGTAGAAGTGTGTATTTCTGTAGGCATTTACACTCCAGAGCAGGTGATATATTCATTTGAAAAGCTGAAGAAACAGGAGACACTTACAATAGGCATTAATTGAAGTACCGAGAGGTTGCGTATGCTGCAGCGCCGCTTCTGTGTTTTCTGCTCAAGGTGAGACAAGTATCATGGGTTTGATGGCACTGAGTGTCTGAAAGCATAAATCTTTTTAATTTATTGATATAATCATTAGAGATGCATGATTATCATGCTTTAAATATACAGTTGAGACTAGATACCTGGCTTAACAAACTCTGTGGTTCTTTATCTTGGTGCCCAGAAACGTTGGAGAGGGACAAACTGATTTTGCACCGTTTGGTCGATGAAGTTAACTCTTCAAGTTTGATCAATGGCTTTAGGCAGTAGGATGGCTTTCTGGCCCACAGATTAAAAACTAATAATGCTGTGTGTTATAATCTTTATCATAGAGGGTTTCTTTAATTGCTTTCCAAATAGCATAATGTGTGGTCATCTTTTTCTCTAGGTACACCCCTGTGGGCCGCTCCTTTTTCTCAGCTCCGGAAGGCTACGATCACCCCCTGGGTGGAGGGAGGGAGGTCTGGTTTGGATTCCACCAGTCTGTTCGGCCTGCCATGTGGAAGATGATGCTCAACATTGATGGTAAGCTGTGACTCAGGGTTAAGAGTAATAATGGTTTGGCATGTGCCTGAGTTGATATGATACCACATTTGTGTGTGATAGAACCTGGATACCATCTGTGCAGAAGGATTTAGTAACCAAAAGCCACCATCTACACTGATTTATTTTTATATTTTATTTTAATTCATATAGTAAATAATCAAGAGTTAAAGTAGCTTGGGGTATTTTGCTAGAATTTATATGAGAATAAGAAAACTTTCAAACTTTTAACTGCTTTATAGACAAGAGGATTTTGTGTTACATTCTTCAGTTGAAGATTTAATAGTTGTCTCTTGTAATATCCTTATAAAATATGACATTTATTGTTAAGTCAGCCTACTGCAGAAGTTATAACAATAATAGTAGAGTAAGATTGTATTGTATGTATTGTATGTATATACATTGGCTTCCTGTTCAGCCAGTTCAGACCAGACCTGTGGTGCTGAAGCTACCTAGAAATCCCAGTCTTATTTTCCAGGTTTGTCATCATGTTAGTGCCAGGGCAGAAATTCACCTGCATATTAAAAATATCCTACATAGGAAGGAGAAGCCTGGCATAGCTTGTTTTCCTACTTATTTTCTGTATTGGTACATCCACAGCACTACAGGCAAATTGCTTAAGACATGTCTCTGTGCAGCTGTACCCAGTAGGTGTTGCTCAGTACTTCCAAGAAAACTCTAAGATACATCACAAGCACTTTGGTGAATAGTGCTAATTGAGGTGGGCTTTCTTATGCAAAATCAGATCTGCTTTGCACCACTTAATAAAGTCCCAGAAGAATGCATCTGAGATCCTTTGATTCTGTAAGCCAAGTCTGTTTAGTTGTTAAACTCCCATTGGAGAATGTCAGTGTTTGAGGTGCAGGTGCTGCCTAAACTTTTCTGTAATTCACATTCTGTTCTCACTGTTTGAATTACTTTATAAACCCAGGGTAAATAACCTTGTCCCTTTTGCACTGGGTTAAGCACGCTAAGTCAGGTTGTGCTTAACATCTGTCTTGGAGCATAATAAAATGTTGCAGATGATGCTGAGCTTTTGCAGTGAAAATTTGCAAGTCTGTGTGTTGTAGCAGATTATAATTGTGTGACTTTGGATGGGTTTCTGGTCAAATTGCCTTTCATACAGCAGCTGTTGTTTGAAAAACAAATGTAAAAATCTTACCAGTCTGGGAAGTAACTGATAGTGGTGTCTGTGTGATAGGTACTGAGCTAACTGTGATTCAGGTGGAGCAAGAGTGTTAATTTACACCAGTTTCTGATGTGCTGCTCTACTACCTCCTGTGAATCAGGGTTTTGTTACCATCATTAGAAAGCACAGTAGTAACTCTTGCAGTAGAAATATTTCAGTCCTTCCTGTGAAAGAGAAACTTCAGAACTTTGCAAGCTACAATGTATGAGGCAATCACCTTGTGCTGTGGTTTGAGGCTGTGCTCAAATCCCCTGATGTGCTTCTGAGTTGTTCAGCACGAGGTTCTTAGCAAAACCTGCCAGCAAAACCTGTTTGTGTCGATTGTTGCTGGGGGGACAGGCCGGGTGCTGCCAGGCGCAGGGGGCTGAGCTGTGTCCACCCGGTGATGGACATCCGGAGGCGCTGGCCACAGTGTGTCATGTGAAGTTGGCAGCCTGCTCGAGTGACACATGTCTGAAGAATGTTTGGTTGCACAGGGTTTGATCCATGAGATCTGGAAAAAGAATAAAATGCTTGTCAAGTGTTTCTTTCCTCTTGTTGCCATTTAAAGCTTTACAAGTGTTTGAGAGGTTTTTAATGCGGGAGTGCAGGGTCGGCCCTGGCTGAGGGACCGCTGGTGTTGCAGGGGTAGTGGTGGCTTTGCCTTGCAGGTCACCTTCTCTACAGCGGGGACGGTCGGTGGTGTGGATGCTGAGCACATGTGTGAGATGCTGCTTTGGTGTCCTGAAGCTGGTGAGAAGATAAATCTTCAGCTGTGAAGAGTGGGCTCTGTGAGGAGGAGGGGTCATAGTGAGGGGTGAGTGCTGGCTTGCCCCTTACCTAGGCAGTCCCATCCTCTGCCAAGGCCCGTGTAGGTTGGAGAGCTGGTCTGTCCCATCTTCACTACTTGTATTCATGGATGTTCAGGTTGCTGTAGCAGCTGTGTTCCTCTGTTTCTCACAGCTCCCTTCCAGGGAGTGGTTCAGGCAGGATTCCGTTGCCCACAGATAAAAGAAACCTTGAACCACATGAGGAATGTGTGTTTACTAGGTGTGAACAGAGGTGATCTTGGGGCAGAGATTGGCTCTTCAGTGGTGGCACCAACTCAGCAGGCTGTGCCTGTGTGTCTTACTGCGACCTGAAGGGTCACAGGAATGAACTCACCACCTTTCATATGGAAACACTTGTGGTGAAGGTACTCGGTACCTGAGCAGTCACTTAGCTCCAAATCTTATCTCCTTATTTGAAGAAATAGCTGCAGGAAGCTTATTAAAATTATTAATTGCAATTACAAGTTATTACAAGTGTTTGAAATGTGGTGTTTGTAGCTTTGTCAGTAGATCATTTATGGGCTTGCAGGGAATGAGTCAACTGTCCTGTTAAACAGTGTGTTGTCCCATAATGGGATTGTGGTGTCCATGTGCAGTGGGGGTCAGAGATCTTAGTAGCTCACTGTTACATGCCATAACTTGTGCCTAGTCAAAATAGTGCTTCTGTTTCCACCAAATACTGTTTTAGTAACTGAGCAGATTGTATCACTGACAAAATCATGGTTATTCCATAGGCAATATGGCTTCTCAACAGGTCTGCAGCAGAGATACATGAGTACTGTCTCTGCTTGCAGCTGCATACACAGTCGAAGGAGAGTATCTCTGGGATGTGACAGCTCTCTAGAAATAAATGCTACCTGGGGAAAAACCCTTTCAAAACCCTGAAATGCAAATTAGTTGCAGGATGACTCTGCTGGGGACTGATGTGTCACTGTGGGCTCTATGCTGGTTGTGTAAGGCCCGTTAATGTGTTAAAGATGTTGCTTGAAGGTTAGGTGGGATTTCTAAAGCATTCATTGTATATGCTGCCTCACAGCATTGTGACTTGGGGTTTTGTTACATATAATATTTTGCTCTTTTTAGTTTCTGCCACTGCCTTCTACAAAGCACAACCTGTAATTCAGTTTATGTGTGAAGTTCTTGACATTCATAATATTGATGAACAACCAAGACCTCTGACTGATTCTCATCGGGTAAAATTCACCAAAGAGATAAAGGGTGAGTAGAAATGTGTCTCTTCTGTCCCACATAAAGTCCCATTAGCTCTAAGGGACCCAGGTTAACTGGAAACCTCCTGGTTAACATGCATCAGAAGGGCCCTAGAACTGCCAAGGAAGATGTGGTGTGTCCTGTTGGTAGTTCCAGTCCTGAACAGAACAACTCAGCTCTGCTATGGTGAGAGTTGAGAAGTGAGCTGTGTTCCCAGATGCTTGAAGAGGGCAAGAGGGATTGTGTTGCTTATTGCCTGGGTGGAGGTGAGTGCCGTTGCCTTGCTGGAAGGCTGGATTTTTTTAAGCAGGGATCACTGAGGCCACAGTGGTATTATGGTATAGGTCTCCCACAGTTTTAACTGCTGAGGCAAAGTGAAAATTGATTTCAGAGCTCTAGTATCATTGATTCTTTGAAAGTATGCTGTTGTGGGGACTTGTAATAACCGACTGCCTTGGGGAAAAACAAGTACTGCTTGCTAACTTTCAGCTGAAGGCCAAATTCCATTCCAGAGGAGTTGCAGAGGCTGCTGGTTTTGAGTAGTTTCACTCTGTGCTTCTTTGTTTTGCATTTCCCCGTATCCTTTCATTCTACTGTAATTTACAGAAAGAGAAACCTTGAAAGAGCTCAGCTCTTCAAGTTCTGCTCTTAAAACACATTCCTTGATGCAAGATTAGACTGTATGGAAATAAGGGACAGCAAAAAACCTGTAGTCATAAACTAATAAACTAATGTATTTGTAGAACACCATTAATGGGGAATTAAAAACACCTTAAAGGAATTATTTTCTAGTAGTCCTAATGTGGCCCATTTTTACATCTACCTCTGTCTTCATGCTGGAAGAAGAATCACAGGTTGTCTCTGCTGCTTCTCAGATGCCTCAGCCACTTTGTCAGGCAGTACTGAAAGGCTACCTTTGCTGTCAATATTTAGTTTTACTGCTATAGTGTCTGGGAACTCCAGCCAAGCTGTTGTGATCACATACAGTGAAACAAACCCTTCATGGAAGAATTGGCAGTCTGCAAGCAGCTCTGTGGGAGGGTAGTGCCTTCTGTAGTGTCACAGCAGATTAATGACAAAGCAGTGAGTGGCTTCCAGATATCTCTGTATTCACAATGTCTTCTGCTTGGCCACCCTGCTTTGTGACAGCTTTTTTTCTTTTCTCTCTTTTTTTAATTTTATTTTTATTAATGCTGTATCTGGGCAGTGGTTATTGTCTATTATCCCATCCTCTTAGTAATACAGGTGTTAATGTTGCTGTTAGCATTGTCAGAAACCAGTGAAGTACAGTTGATATTTCTTTGGGATGTCTGTGCTCCAAGGGAACGAAACATGATGTTGGTTCTCTGGTATTTCTTTGGTGTTGGCTATCTGGTATTGGGGGCCTGAGTTGCTGTGGAGTATTCTACAGCCCATAATTCAGGATAAGTCATCCAACTGCTTTCTCAAAAGCCACCTTAATAGACTGTAGGTTGAATCTTTTGGGTAACAGTGCTGTTTTCAACTCCCTTTTCTTCTGTGGGGCTAAGGAGAGTGAGAAGTGTGCTGATGCTCTTCAGCACTTGTGTGATAATCTCAGTGCTTCCAGCAGATGTTTGCTCTCTCTGCACGGTACAGACAGTGCACACACAGCTCACAGAAATAGCCACAGAAAACCTCTCAAAGCTGCCATTGCTGCTGTTGCTGTTATTGTGGATAGATTCAAGTCTGGTGAGCCTCTGGTGTGTAGGCTGAGGGCCGTAGGACGAGCCTTCAGCTGCTCAAAGTCTGAAGTGAAATGTGGTCAGTGAAATTAAAGAAAATTACAGGCTGGATGTGGACACGAAGCTGGGGGAAAATGAACAGTAAGGTGGAAATCTGGTTTTGCCCTTTTAATTTCAATTACATCAGAACTGCTAGTTTTAAGAGGTGTGCAGCACTGGAAATGAGAACAAAAGAATATGGTGAAAACAGCCACCCATGTCTGAGATTAGTCACATGCCTGTTAAATGAAACTGCTACAAGAAATTCAAGTGACATTGAACATGAGATATTATGCATTATAACTGGGTTTTTTAGGATAATACCTGATTAGTCAGAAATCAAATTATAATGAAAGCAAAATGTTTAGGGAATAATTCTTGTGATGTTGTGGTGTTTGATGCTGACCATCAAAGCTGTTGGTTTAGAACATGTTCTGTTGTATGAAACCTGGTGTCTCCTCTGCAAGTCTAATTAGTTACAACATCAGGGTTTTTGGTACTTTTATGCAGGTCTAAAGGTAGAAGTGACTCACTGTGGAACGATGAGAAGGAAATACCGTGTTTGTAATGTAACAAGAAGGCCTGCAAGTCATCAAACGTAAGATGCTTTTTGTCAGAGCATACAGTGTGTTGTAGCTTAACACTCAGTGTGTAACAGGACCTAGTACCCTGTTCATTTTGAGGATGTTGATACTTGCTAATACTTCTGTACATTTTATTTAAATGTATGTCTTTTCAGCTTTCCTTTACAGTTAGAAAATGGCCAGACTGTGGAGAGAACAGTAGCACAGTATTTCAGAGAGAAATACAACCTCCAGCTGAAATACCCTCATCTTCCTTGCCTACAAGTGGGACAGGAACAGAAACACACCTACCTGCCTTTAGAAGTAAAGAACTTATTCTGATAAATCAGCTGTTAGTTGGTAGGCTGTATCGTTCTGGAACCCATTAAGTAGTGCACATTGCAGTGCAAGGTTGTTTGCATATTTACATCTTCACCACTGTATTTCACTGAAGATTATCTACACTTAAAAAGTGCTTTAAGGTTTAGAACTATGAGAAGGAAAACACAGTTGCTTCAGTGCATTGGTGGGGAAGTTGTAGTGGTAACATACTGTATGTTGGGGTCTGCTTCTGAGTGTTCCTGTGGGATACTGACACTTGTGATTTTCCTTTCAGGTCTGTAACATTGTAGCTGGCCAGCGGTGTATCAAGAAGCTGACGGACAATCAGACATCCACTATGATTAAGGCCACAGCAAGATCTGCTCCAGATAGGCAAGAGGAAATAAGCAGATTGGTTAGTTCCATAATTTCAGTTTGCTGCAATGTGACACACTACATGACACTAGACTGGACCACATTAATGCAAAAGCTTATATGACCAAGCTAGTCTTTTCACTCCTTTCTTCTAGCCCTTTAACTTAATAGACTTTAACGGCTGTTTAAATAGCATTTATTTGAAATAGCCTGCAACAATAGCATGAGTCAGCCCTATGTTCTAATTTTTAATTACTTCTGAGTAGGTGTTGGGACTAGTAATGGTTCTGTGTTGTGCTGTATTGGACCCTCAGGGTTTTTAAACCAATTTGTGAAATGAGCTTGGGCTTTAGTACCCAAACTCATGAAAGTTTTTACCCTAAGTATTTTTCTTCTCCTTGATTCCTTTTGGTATTTGAGCACGGCTTGATTTTGGTTTGTTTTTTAAATATAAAGTTAGACAACTGCTGAAATATGGAAAAACTCTTCTTCTAGGTGAGAAGTGCAAATTATGATGCAGATCCCTTTGTTCAAGAGTTCCAGTTCAAAGTGCGGGATGAGATGGCCCATGTGACAGGGCGTGTGCTCCCAGCGCCGATGCTGCAGTACGGGGGACGGGTGAGATTCTTCCTTCTACACTTGTTTCTATTTTGAAGAGTGATTTCCCATGCACATTGACTATTGTAGTCAGTTTGGTTGCATTGTGCTGTAGAGGGATCAGAGTTTGAATGGCAAACTTGTTTTCTTCAGGTGTTTTTAATCCTGAAACTGAAAATAACGTGAATTTTTTCTTTTCTTGAATATCTGTCTGTTTGTTTCCACAGAATCGAACAGTGGCGACTCCGAGCCATGGAGTGTGGGACATGCGAGGGAAGCAGTTTCACACTGGTGTGGAGATCAAAATGTGGGCTATAGCTTGCTTTGCAACACAGAGACAATGCAGAGAAGAAATACTGAAGTAAGGCATGTCAGAGTTTAGGCTTTGGTTCTTAGTGAAAACAAACATGGGCTTCTAATGAGGGTTTTACCTGGTTTTAATCATCTAAGAAATTAGGGAGAGCGTCCGAGCTGGTTTGCTTCCCTGATGGGAGCTGCAGTCAAAACACTGTTCCTGGCTACGCCGTGGGGTCTTGGCCCTGTGGTGTTGCTGCTCTGTCTAGTTCAGGCATCTTGAATGAAGTACTAAAAGTGTTTAAACTTTTTTTTTCTCTCTCCATTCTGACTAGGTTGTTCCAAAACTGTATGGCCTCCATGTAATTAACTGTTCTGAAATGCTGCTTTAAAAACTGTTTGGAATCAGCTTCCTTTGAGTAACATGGTGGTTCTGTCCCTGTCTGCTTTGGTGGTTGTGTGTTATCTCTGCTGAGAAAATTCAAAAAGGCTTCTCTTCTGCAGGGGTTTCACGGACCAGCTGCGCAAGATCTCCAAGGACGCTGGGATGCCGATCCAGGGCCAGCCCTGTTTCTGTAAATACGCCCAGGGCGCAGACAGCGTGGAGCCCATGTTTCGACACCTCAAGAACACCTACTCGGGCCTTCAGCTCATCATCGTCATCCTGCCAGGGAAAACGCCGGTCTACGGTAAGGGAATACCTCTCTTCACCTGCTTGGTCAGGTATCATGGAGGAACCTGCTGTCCATCCAGGTCCATTCTTTACACATTAGAAACCATGGTTTTAGAATCATAGAATGGTTAGTTTGGAGGGGACCTTGAAAGGTCGTCTAATCTAACCCCCTGCAGTAAACAGGGACAACTTTTTCTGAAGTTAAAATGAACGGAAGGCAAATGTGGGCTTGCAGATAATTTGGAAGTTTTTCTGCAGGGTATGAGCATTTAAATTGCTGTGACTTAAGATAACATCAGAATTAAGTAATAATTGCAAATGCTGTGTCTTAACACTTGCTCCTCAGCGGAGGTGAAGCGTGTGGGAGATACGCTGTTGGGAATGGCCACACAGTGTGTTCAAGTCAAGAACGTCATTAAAACATCTCCACAGACCCTGTCAAATCTGTGCCTGAAGATTAATGTCAAACTAGGAGGAATCAACAACATCCTTGTACCTCATCAGCGGTAAGAGACACTGTGGGGACTGGTTAGGCTTTTGTTTTAACAGATTTGGTTGATATTTAGCACCCAGATTGGGAGTGTGGGCTAGTTTAAAGTTGAAATATTGTTCTGAGCATGGTGTGTGGTATTTGAGGTAGAATTACATTTCTTCTAGTACGAGCTCTGAGGAGTAGGTGGACTGTGAGTTAGTTGTTAAGCCAAGGTTTGATCATTTTAATCCACATGTTTGATCATTTTGGCTGTCCCATCTGAAAACAGGACAGTGCTCTTAAGACTAGAATAATACTGGAGGCATCTTAATTCTCTCACTTTTATAGGCTGGGTAATTCAGCTCACACTTGTCCTTTGCATGGTTATTCTCTGTGCTCTATTTGTAAGCGTGTTCCAGTTGCTTTGATAACTTCAGTGTGAAGGTTTGCAAAGTCCAACCCATGTGTGCTCCTAGCTGTCTCACATGGGTCATTCTTTTGGAGTTCAAGTCATAAGAATTCTTTCCTGAGAAATCCTGAGAGTCACGAATCAAAGTTTTAATGAGAAACAATGGTACATGGGAGAATATTTTGAAAGCACTAGGAGACCATCCTGCTGTTAAATCCTGCAGCCAGAAGAATGTTCATGGTGGTTGTTTCGTGGCTGATGCAGTACCAAAGCAGAGCTTAGCTGATCTCCAAGCACTGGTGTGATCACCCTGTAGAGTGGTAGTTTCTGTGTAAAGCTGTGTGTATTGTTTAGATGTAGCTCCGTGGCTTTTCTCCGCTAGAATCACACCGCAGGTGAATGGCGGTGTTTTGGAATGGCTGGTTTCAAAGTTCACATCTTATGCACAAAGATGTGGTTGTTTGGCCAGAGTGCCTGATAAGAAGATTTCTCCATGATGCCTAGCTGAAATAGAAACAAAACCCTGTATTGAGCAATAACCTTGCACCAACTGTTCATCTACAAGTGTGACTTAGCACTTTTTTCTTTTTGAAGACCTTCTGTGTTCCAGCAGCCAGTGATCTTTTTGGGAGCTGATGTCACTCACCCTCCTGCTGGAGATGGAAAGAAGCCTTCTATAGCTGCTGTAAGTTGTGTTAAATTAGCATTGTTTTTTCATCTTAAGTAAATGCTAGAACAATTAATGTAGCTCATGGACTATGTCTGTGTCAAATATCTTTTATGGCTTATGCCAGTTCTTTGTACACAATTCCAATATTATTAAATGTCTTTAAAAGACCATCACTGCTTGATATTTTGGGCTGTTGACTTTGCTTTTTATTATTTAAATCAAGGTAAAATGGCAGCTGTATTAAATAATGCATTTCTGCAAACATAAAGGAAACACTGCAGCTTTGCGATGTGGGAAATAATAGTTTTATATTTAAAAGAAGAAAAAAATGTAATTAAAGGCCCAGCTTGGCAGAAGTGTTTTTGATCCTTCTTACTTTCTGTTTGCAGAAAGTCTGTTTGTTTCTATAGTTCTGAACTATATCTCTAGTTCAAGAGATATAAAGAGGGTGGTTGGGTGTGTGGTTACTCCCTTCCTATTTTGTCCCTTTGGTATTTTACTTGCCATTGATTGCAATTACAGAAACTGCATCCTTGTTTAAAGTAACTAAGGTAAACCAAAGTGTTTCTGAAGGTAAGAAAACTTCAAAGAGAAAGTCTGTATCTGGGTTATAAGAATGTGTGTTAGTGTGCTGAGAACAGAGGGGACTCCTGTTCTGCAGATGCATGTCAGGATGCTGGAGGGCAAGTTTTATACCTCTCTTCAGAAGGTGTTAAACCTTCACCTACTGCAAGTCCCAGTTAAAAGTGTTACTGTGCTCCTTGTTTTAATGTAAACAGATTTTACTTGAAAATTGCTGCTTTTGGGTTTTGTTTTTGGTATATGGATCTGACTGTAAAGCTTTTACTCGTGTTATCTCCCCCCAAGGTTGTAGGTAGTATGGATGCTCATCCAAGCCGGTACTGTGCCACAGTGAGAGTTCAGCGACCCCGTCAGGAAATCATCCAAGACCTGGCCTCCATGGTGAGAGAGCTTCTCATCCAGTTCTACAAGTCAACGCGGTTCAAGCCCACACGAATCATCTTCTATAGGGACGGGGTCTCTGAGGGGCAGTTCCGACAGGTTGGTTCATTTGTGGATTTCTGGAATGACTGTGTTACCACAGAAATAAATCCAGTTCTTGTATTTGAATAGCTGTGCTGTTTCAGTTGCTTATGTTTACATCATGATACCACAAAATAATTGAGATTTTTTTAGGGAGAGAATTTCTGAGGTATATTGGGTAAGAAAAGCTGCAAATTTTTTCCTGGCTGGGAAGGAGAGATCTTACAACATCTTTCCAAGCACTTCCTAAATTATTAATTATGTGGTGAAGTTGTACTTAGTGTTAGCTACAAACTATTTGTTAGATGTTGTGTGTAGACTTCAATGGAAGTAAAACCTAAACTATTCTGTTCTCATGCTTGTAGGTCTTGTATTATGAACTGCTTGCTATTAGAGAAGCCTGCATCAGTTTGGAGAAAGATTACCAGCCTGGAATAACTTACATTGTGGTGCAGAAGCGACATCATACACGACTGTTCTGTGCTGACAGAACAGAAAGGGTAATAATCAGTAGCCTAATGTGAAAAGCGTGATGTCAAGCACTTAGGTTGCTGGAGAAAATGTTAGTATGGGCTTTTCTGTCAGTTTGAGGGTCATCACTTCCAGGGAAGTTGTTCAATTAATAGGACAAAGTGTGGCCCCAAATTGGAAAATCATTGACCTCAGGTATGTTAAAAATTCCATCAGGCTTTGTCACATTACTTGCAGATACTGGTGAGTGAGCTGTAGCCAAGATTCGTGTAACTACATCAACTGGGATAGAAGAAAATACAAAATGATGGAACTCTTAACTTCTCTGTTCTTGAGTGAGTCCATCCAAACTCCAGCTGACAATTTGAAATACAGATGTATGTGCAGCTCTTTCCAAGACTGAGGTTCTGAAGGGCTGAATGGTCAGTGTTCTCTGCTGAGATAGAGCCATGCAGAGTCCTTGTCAGACATCCATTGCATCAACCCACTGCAAACAGTACCGAGCCAGTTAGTGTGCTGAAATCTTGCATGTGCTGAATAGAGACTTTTTTGAACTACAAACCTATAAACTATTGTTAGCTGCACTTTTTAACAAGATCTTTTCTCTAGGTTGGACGAAGTGGCAATATTCCAGCTGGAACAACTGTAGATACAGACATTACACATCCATATGAGTTTGATTTTTACCTCTGTAGCCATGCTGGAATACAGGTAAGATGGTTTCTTTGTAAGTAAATGTGAATGTAGAACGTGTTTTACTCCCTTTTGTGACATTTGTGTTTACAAACAGTTACTTAGCAGAGAAATGTCGTTTAGCTTCGTTTTGTCTCAGATACCACCTTATTGTGGGACTAATAGTATTATTTGCTTAAGAGGCAGTCTCTGCTACACCTTTAAAACTTGCATTGATGGTAAGTGATGCATTTTAAAGTTTCTTTTGAAGAGGTGACTTTGGTTTGTACCTTTTGTTCTTTCTGAAAATGAAACTTGCTGCTTTTAGGGTTTATAACCACAATGAAATTAATGTTGAATCAGTGTTTCAAATGTAAGCTGTTTGAAAGACTGAAGACAGAGTTTGACTGTGTGCTGACTAAATACAGGCTGAAATTAAATCCAACAGTGTGGTGGTATTCCTGACAATACAGTGGGCAACTCAGTATCAAAAATTGCATCAGGATATTGCTTAAAAATTAAGAACAAACTAAAAAAACACCTCACTCTAAGTTTTCATCGTGTGTGTCTGACCACATTGTCATATGTTTTACTTCTTGGGTGGACAGGTTTTCTTCTCTAGTTTTGAATCATTGCAGTGTTTATCATCTGGAGATCAAAACCTCTGCTGCTTTTCTCCACTTGCATGTCTTTAGTTTACCTGGTCCTAGCATAATTTTTGGCCCCATGGAGAAAAATAGTATCAGTATAAGCTGAAGCAGAAATGTTCCATGTAGTTGCAGCTTCTTGTTGTTAATATAGGAAGTTGCAGAGAAGTCTCCAATAAATTGATACTATATATATTTTCAAAACCAGATACTTTTCTTCTGGCTAAAATGCATCTGTGGAACTAATCCATTTACACTGGACTTAAATTGTACAGTCTATCCCACCCTTTGTGGGAGGAAGCGGGAGGGAAGAGGAGTGCTCACTCCAGGAGTGTCGTTTGAAGTCAGCAGATGATTTAACAGAGAACAGCTAATAGTTTGTACTGGTATCCAGTACTGGTTAGTGGTCTGTAAGGAGATGTGAAGTACCAATGGTGATATACACCAGTGTTTATCTGGGGTTAACTTTACACGTGAGGGATGTGTTTAAAGTCTGATTCAGGGTAATGCCAGAGAGTAACTCAACTCCTGGGCCCGTAGGAAAGATGACATTGTGTGGAAGTAAGGCAGAGTTTGTTTTCATGCAGAACTCTGTAGGTACCTATGAAATACTGGAAACATTTCTGGTGTTCATACTTGAAGCTGGTGCGCTGAGGAATTGGAAAGTGTTCAAAGCAGCAGTTACTTCTCTGGGAAATGTGTCTCGGTGAGAAGTAGTTTTAATTGAAGGTAGTTAAGAGGTGGTGTGATTATGGTTTAGTCATGTTGGGAGCAGGTTTTGATTGTTGGGGGTTATCTAGGAAGCATGTAAGTTTCTTCCAAGCAGGAATAATTAGAGTAATACAATTGTGTGTTAGACTTATTAATCTTTAAATACATTTAGGGCTGACATAAGACTGACTGTTCTTTGGCTCCTGTTGTGTAGGAGTTCAGACTAAGCAGTCTGGCCCTTTTTGAACTTAATCTGACTTGATTGTATGGAAAAGCCAGATAAGTGAATTGATCTTCCCTTCTTCTTAGGGTACCAGCCGTCCCTCACACTATCATGTTTTGTGGGATGATAACTGTTTTACTGCAGATGAACTTCAGCTGCTGACTTACCAGCTCTGCCACACATATGTGCGCTGTACACGATCAGTTTCTATACCTGCACCAGCGTATTATGCTCACCTGGTAGCATTCAGAGCACGATACCATCTTGTGGACAAAGAACATGACAGGTAAATGAAAACACGTGCCTGAGTCTTTGTCCCCTTGGTCTTTGCTCCATTGTCAGGCATGAGCCGTCTGACTATAGATAATTGCTGCTCATTTTGCAGTTAAGTCTTGTTACCTCTGGGATTAGTCTTTAAGATAATCACTCCTGACAGCTGCTGCTCAGTATCAGACAAGAGTGGGCTGGTGGATTCTACTGAATAACACTCCGATTAAAAGAATTAAGTTTACCTTAATAAAGTATTCTGCCACTATTTTGACGTGGTCTGAGGGAATCAAGCCATGTCTTGACTTTCTTTGCTTCAAAATTAGAAGGTCATGAATGAAGAAAACATGAAGTGCTTTCCACTTACTATCTCTGCTGTGTACATCAGAAGCATTTTATAACCTTTGAGTCATCAGTACGTTTGTAACAGGCTTATTTCTAAATGAACAATCTGAGCAGCTGAGGTGATTTCTCAGAAGCCTTGAGTTTTCTGGGTGAACAGACAAGTAGATTTTTCTCAGTAGCCAGTTGTATTTCTGTTGTATTTCTTTTGTATTTCTGTTGCCACGTTGCCCTTTGAAATGTTTGAGATGTGAAGGCAGCTTTTGATCCAAATTGATAGGATTTACAGCCCTGCTTGTGTCTGTCTTGTGTTCTAGTGCTGAAGGAAGCCATGTTTCAGGACAAAGCAATGGGAGAGACCCGCAGGCCCTCGCGAAGGCTGTACAAATTCACCAAGACACCTTACGCACGATGTACTTCGCTTAAGTCAATAAAACGGGAGCGTGCTCACTGAGAGGAAGAACTGCAAAATTAAGCCACATACAGTGTATGTTTCCAGTGGGGTTGGTTTATGGGGTGTGCCTCCCATCGTGCTGGAGTTGACACTGTGCAGGGGCGAGAGGCTAACCCTTAAATTGACACAAGGAAGATTGTTTACTTCATCGAGGAACACAGCACTATTATGCAATATGAAACCAGCCAACTGCTTTTTTGGCGCGGTCTCCTGTAGGAAGCACCGCCATCTTTTTTCCTTTTTTCTTTTTTTTTTAATTTTATTTCTTGTAGTTTAACCCTCTTATGCCTTTACCTCAAGTTGCTTGGCAGCACAACTATCTTTGCAAAAAAAAAAACACCAAAACAAAACAATTTTTAAAATTGATGATTTAATTTACAAAAAAAAAACCCCAAACCAAACAGAAAAACCCCAAATCACCTTTATAGGAACACTTACAGTGATTGTTTGGGAGAGGGACGTGTGCAAAAAACCCCAAACCAACAAAAAACTTCTTTTTTTTTTTTTATTTTTACCCCGCTGCATTGGGGAATCTTTCAAAATTTCCATCAAGCATTCGAATGTGAACATATCCAGGTACATTTGAATGTACAGTGCTAGCTAGAGAAAATCAAGGTGGGGAAGATGTTTTGCACACTGATCCAATAATTTGATCATAATTTAGCCAACTGCTGCCTTCGTGTCTCTCTTCACAGCTTTGGAGTTCTCAGCTCCAATAGTTCCCCTCTGTAAAGCAAAGAAGTTAGTGGTGTTATGTGCAGGCAGTAGTGACCCAAAACTCTTCTTGCTCCCCGGTGAATTTACTAAAGCTGCTGTTTTACCTAGTCCAAAAGTTTCAATTATTTTCTATCTGGCAAGTCAAATACCTTGAAGCTTCAGGTGAGATCAGATGTCCCACCAGAACTGAAACTTTAGAGCTAAGGTCTTTTTGGAAAAACGAAAAATGCTAGTTTACTTGCTGCCTCTCACACCTTAATGTGATTTCATATGTACGTGTTTTTTGAAGTTTAGCTTCCTTTTGTTTCTTTTATATTTATTAGAGTAATAATAATGCTTTAATTTAATTATTACAGAACATATGGTCAACATCAACTTTTTATTTTTTAGAAATGTAACCATGTTTATTTTAAAAAAAAAAAAAACAAACTGACAACTTGTTTTGCTATCTTTTAGTGCAATAAGCGTTCTAAAGGAAAACTGTGTCCATTGAGCTGTACTAAAGCAGTGTTTGTACCACTAACTGTGGAAGAATGGACACCTCCATGATTTTAAAAGGACAAAGTAAAAGCCTTAATTTTGAAAGGAAAGTTTTATAGTCAGAAGGAATCTTGAATTTTCCTTTTTTAAATCAAAAAATAGCAAAAAAAAAAAAACGCTTCTAGAATTCTGTGAGCTTTACTTGTCCATGCAGTATTTTGATTTAACAAAGGAATTGGCCACATTTTTGGCTTTGAAACGTGGAGGCTATTTGAACTAAATGGAAAGGGTTTTTTATTGAGGTCTGAGTTTTTACATACTTAGTTAAATCTATTTGACATCAGTAAAATGTCTGGAAATAATAAAAATTTTTAGGCTTTTTTCCTCTTTGATAATGACTTTCCTTTTAAAATTAAGTTATTGGTAACTTCATTTCACTTTGCAACTAAAGAGGGCTGGGATAGTTCTAACCTGTTAAATGACTGAAATGTGAAACAGATTAATGGGACTCTTTCATTCCACTTTAAAGGTAAAACAATATTTAAGATGTCAGAGATGAGCGTTTATTCAATGAGGGACTGGGGAGTTTTGCACTTTGTAAACTCGTGAACTGCATTTTTGACTGTTTTTACTTGCACTGGTTCATAGTATATATACTGCAGATCGTTTGTATGGGCATTGCTGTTATCCCAGCCCTTCTGAACTCCACGTGCTCTCCACATGAAAACCAGTGGGTTGGTCTAAGTAGCTTCTCCTGTCATTCGCCTAAAATCCGCTGTTTGCCAATATACTGTATTTTGAGCCTAAAATCTGAGCCCGTTTTGCTTCGACAGGCATGACTCTCCCCCCTGTTGGTTTATTTTTTTTCTGCCAGAAAACAAAGTACTGTATTTTGTGCGTCTGTATATTGTATGGAAACGTGCATAGTGCTGTTCACAACACTGTCTCAGAGAGCTTTACTAAACGGTTAGTGTACATACGTGCTTTATCTCCTAATCCCAAGGGAGATAACCTAAAAAGACTTAACTTTGCAAAGTCAGAATTGCACTGGAAATAGTCATTAACGGTGGGCAGTTGGCCAGTGGTTTGGGGGTCCCCAGAGGCGAGCTGGAGGGGTGATCAAGAGAGACTTGGCAGACCCTGAGCTGGCTGACAGTCCCTGGGGTCCTCGGTGAGCTGTGCCCACAGAGGACTGGCCCAGCCGCCCTCTTTGACTTCTCAATGCACTTCCCTTCACCTTCAGCTAAAAGTCCCGCTGCAGGGAGGCTGGTCTGGCTAAGTAAGTTGAATAAGCTGGTTTCTGATGATTTTTCTTGGTCTGTGACCTGTCCATTTTGTCTCAGAAGCACTCTTCCCTAGTAGTTCTGTTTATAAAAGGTTCAGATTAGGCTTTTTTCAGAAAATTGTTTTAAAATAAGAGGGTTTTTTTTAAAAAGAACTATTTTGCAAAGACTTTGTGTGGATTTCTGGCATTCAGACAAAAACTTGTTTTTAAAAAGTCTTTTAATGCTCCTTTCATAGACACTGTATGCTTCTCATCCTGCCCGTGCTCAGTGACTATGATTTTGAAAAGCCTTTTTTTCTTGCTACTTTCACCAAAAAAAAAAAGAAACCACCAAACTAAGACATTTCCTTGGGACAGTGACTCTGATCACCTATGGAGTTTGCATTTAACCTGGTTTTCATGTGAAGAGTATTTGGAAGTTTTAATCTCTTCTCTTGGTTTTGCAAATATCTACGTAAAGTGCCGATACTTATTTGTATTACAATATCAAGTTACTGGCGTTGTGAGGGCCACACATTTATGATGCTGTAGCTGCTATATTTATTTAAATGGAGATGGACAATTACTGCACTAAGGAATGAGGAGAAAAGCAAGGAATCAAGGTTAGTTAGATATCTTGTTTTTTTTCAAAAGAGAATTAATGGTGTGAAATATCAAGTGTAACAAAGGGTGCTGTCATTTTAACTGAGATTAAATAGCCAGATATTCTTCCTTTGTTTAAAAACATATATATTTTGATGTTTGCAGTTTGGGGGTGGGGGGTCGGGATAAATGGTACCTCATCTGTGGTGGCAGTTTCCAGTATATTTTCAGAGTATATGGATTTCTTTTATTTTTGTACCTGCTCTCCTTTAAAAAGAAAAAAAAATAATAATAATCTCAAATGTTACGTGCTGGTTGGGGAAATCTCGAGTGGCAGACCAGGTCCCCTCTGGTGCCGGGAGCTGTCTGTAGAGAGTCCGAAGAGGGACGCGGGCGAAGGCCGAGGCCGACGGTTGTACTTAGCAGCCTCCTGTATGCGCCTGTTCAGAGCAACAGTTCCTGTCTCTAGGACGTTGTACCAGTCTGACTGTACCGAGACCTCACTTGTATTTAACAAGTGCCACTAATTGCTTCCGTGGTGGGAGCATGCACAGGGCCCCTGGCGCTGGGCTGGGGACGGAGCAGCCTTACGGCACCAGCCGTGCGACCCTGGTACCGTAAGCGGGAACCAGTCCCGGGGCGGGCGGCAGCGCTGCTTGTAACCCAGCTGAAAGCCTTGCTGAAACCTGCCATCTAGCCACTGGTTGATCCAGATTTAGAGAAGAGTAGAGTGCTTTTGTAGTTGAGGTGTTAAACTTGCAACATCTGCTAATGGAATGACTGACTCCACTGTAAGTAGCTTTTTTTTCCCTGATGTAGGGCACTTCAGCTGTGGCCATTTTACTCAGGATCGCTCTATCACTGTTAAATGTGTCATCTGGTTAAATCTGGTGTCCAAAAGTTATTTTTACAGGGCTCGTCCTGGCATCCTTTTAGAAGTTTGCTTGGCCGTAGAAATGGTTTTCAGGAGGAAAGTGGGTTTCTGGAAGTTGTCAGTCAAATTATTTCAAGATGTTATCAGTCCTAAACTCTTTTTACTACTTTATTTTTGTCCTATAAAATGCTCAACAATGAGATATGCTTTCCGTCATCTTCTGTACAAATCCCAGCTACAAATACTGGTTTTCTGCTAGTCTTAAAGTCCACTCTGGTGAAATTCCAAGCTCAGCCTACATTCAAAAAGCTTGAGGCCTTTTTTATTTGGTTACACTTTCTCCGTATCTTGTCCGGTTTTTTTATATTTTCCCAGATTTCTTAACTGAGTGTTTAGAACCTTTGCTGAAAGCACTTTTATAACCAAGGAATCAAAAGCTCAGATTATGTATGGTTGAAACTATACACATTGAAATTGTTATTTCTCAATGGCCGTCGCCATCTCTGGTTACGCCAGGCAGATGCTCTGTCCCTTTCAGTGCTGTGGAGTTCCGTGGCTGCTACTGGCAGGTTGATCGGATCCAGTGAAATCCATAGGGATGTCAAAGGGAAAGATTCCCAACTTTCTTTTCTACCCAAAGATGGTACTTTATGGGATATTAGGATATCATTTTTGTTTCAGCTCCTGTTTATGTAAAACTTCACGTAGCCAATTTGCTCATAATTTTTTGGTAAACCTGAAAAAATAGTGGTTGGGTTTGAGCTAGTCAGTGCTTTCTGCTAGTAGAAGATGTTGTACTTTCAGTAGTTGAGGTAAGAGCAAGATGGGGACGGGATCTCCAACACTTTACCTCCCTAGCAGAGTCTCGAGAATCCTGGTCTCTGTAACACTAAATCGAAACCAAATTGTTGTCCCTGAGTAGGCAAAGGTGCACATGGAGGGGGAGGAGTGGTAAGGGAGAGGTGCATGAGGGAGAACACCAAAGCATCAGCGTTACAGAAACAAGGGTGTTGAGGGAGGGGCTCCATCCCCTTTCCATCCATGTGCCCCTGCCTTTTCAGATCCTATCTGAGGTACCCCCTCACCTAACACGGGTAGTTATTGTAGGGTCCTTTCAAATCAAATCAGTTCCACTTGGAGTGATTTTTATTTTTTTTAAGCAAGACAGTCCTCAGAAAGTGCCTTTTTAGAAGATGGTGCTGTAGATTTTTATTTTCCAGTTGTACGTGGCTGAAAATTTAAAATAAATTATCGAAAATGCCAAGTGTTTGACGGTATCTTTCAGGTACTTTCAAGCATCAGCTTTGAGTCAGGACCAAGAATAACCAGGAAGGTGTTTTCATGTGGAGGGAGAGGCATTGAGGAGCGATCACCAAATTCAGCTGGTAGGCTGAAACCAGGTTAGATTTAGTCAATGCAGTTTACCTCTTGGCATGGGGGGGTTGGGAGGAGTTGGAGGGGGGTGTAAGAGAAGCAACAGCATGGGACTCTTGGAGTGATGTAATGGCACTGAAAGGGAATCCATAGCTATTGAAGGGTGTCATCTCTGATGAGATGTAGCAGGCTCCCAAAGATTTGATGTGAGGAGAGAGGGTCGGTCCTGCTTGAGCAGAACTCCCGTAGCTGCGTGTCCAGAGGAGCAGTGGGCACGGGTTGGCAGGGCTTCTCGTTCCTACCTGGGAGTTTGGAGACTCAGGGTGGGACCAGCTCGGTGGGGTGGGGGATGCTGCCCCACTTTACTGCTCAGAGAGGATGTTGGGTCCACAGAGAGTTTGGTGAGCATTCCTCCGGTCAGGAAAAGCTGTAGACTATTAAACACTGCACCTCAGTAACCTTGTAATGCTGCATAAAGTAATAATAATAATAGCAAAGTTCTGCTTTGATTACACTGTAATGTGCTTGCACATGCCTGCAAAAAATACACACTTAACTTTCATTTTTGTAATGGTCTTAATAGCAGATATCAGACTTGTTTTTACGATGAACCTCGTCCGTTGCTGTGGTGTTCCTGTGTGTGGGTGATCTGTGTACAGCTCGTAGGTCTGTGTGTCTGCTCCGCCTGTCGCTTTTAACACTTGTTTTTTAGGTGGGAGAAATTTCAGAATGTTTTGGTTTTCTCTGAAGTCAGCTTAACTAGTCATGTTGGAGAGGAGACTGAATAAACAGCCAGTTTATTAGACAGACTACTTCAATTGGTACCTTGTTTCCTTCAACCTAAACCGACTTTGTGTTATCTGAATTACTGTTCCTACAGTGTTGGGCATTTAAGATGTAGAATAACTTGATGTCAATCAGGATATTTTTTGAGTATCAGGAGCTTAAGTGCAAAACTCCCACTTTTAATTGCAAGTGGTATCTTTGCAAGAATACATTTGTGTCCAGCAGAGCCTTTCAACATCCTTTAACTTGGACACGACCAATGGAGCGTTTGAGGTGCGTGGCCCAAGAGCAGGGCAGAGCCCCTGGCTTGGAGCTGCCCACTCCTCTGTGCTGTGAGGGGTGCTGTCAGATCCATGAGCAGTACAGCACTCCTGCTTAAGCTGCCCACAGAGGCTGTAAATCAATTATCTTCTTGCTGTATAGATTCCTCTGATTCAAGTCAGAGAAATTATGTTCCATGTAGTTTGCTACAAGTCTTTCATCTTACTACAGTGCCCAATGCCACTTTGTTGGTATTTAAGCTTGCAATGTTGTTAAATTATTTTATATTCCCAGTTTCTTAATGTTGTTAGGCTAGGATTTAGAAAGCGGTTTTTTCAGTCTAAATTCTGAGCCAAAACTGTGTCTCCTGTCCCTTTAGAAGTAGGTGTTTTTATCTTTTAGACTAAAAAGGGCCAAAAATCTTGCACCATCAGCTTGTTTGCAGCAATACTCTCCATCTCTTCCCTTGCCTACCAACCAGTTTATTTTCTATCTACATTTAACTAATACTGAAGCTGTTGAGATTTAGAAGGAAGTTTCTGCCTCTTTCCATCGAAAGAAATGAAATGGACTTGTGTCTGGTGATGCCAGTTTCTGCTGGGCACAGATATCTTCCTAGAAGTCTTGCCTTGCTGGGGGTGAGCTGTGGCCTACGTGGGGTTAATTACAGTGGGAATGCTCTCTGTTGCATTTATTGGAGGGTGCATGATGTTTTAAAGTAACCAGTTTAAATACAAGCTAATACACTGCTAAAGATAAAGACTATGAACAACAAAACAACTAAACAAACCAAACCAGAAAACCCAACCACACAGTGCACTTGGATGGTTTTAATTCATCATCTTTCCTGGCAGGGTTTGAGACTAAGGATTTGCTGTAATTGATGTTACTCATAGTAAGTCATGCTGGGATTAATCCTAAAGCTGAACTGACTTTGCTGTCTTGTTTATGAGAGAAGCTGTGGTGGTTACGATGCTTTTACACCAATAGTGGGAAGCTCTAAAGACACAAGGAGGAAACCTGTCTTAGTATTGAAAAAACTGGCTATAGTGGAAAAATCTCATGCTGCTAGAGCCTCATGAGCCTCTGTCTTTGCATCCACAGTTTACCCAAAAAGACCCCACATGACTACTTCAAAAACTGATACATGAGGGGAAATACTTTCTTTAAGAGTGCCTGTTCACCTCCTAGAAGGGTCGTGCTGAGAAGCAGGTGGCAGTGCCTGTAACAGCTGTGTAGTTAAACTGTCTGGGCTTTGTATCTAACCCTGAAGCTACCTGAGGTTGTTGGAAGCAGATACAAGCTCGGGTAGATTGGTGCTATTTGAAACAATGGAGCCAAGGGGGTTTGTGAGCAATATCTGACCCCTCCATGAACCACAGATGCTCTGAGAAGATTTCTGGTTGCAATTTTCACGCAGTTCACACTGAAGTGTGCCTGGCTACCAAGAGAGACAGCAGCAGGCAGTTGTAGAGTTCATTTTGCTGTAGCACTACAGTTGCTCTGCTCTTCCTCAGCTCTTACCTACCTCCCTGTTCCCTTAGGCAGGATCGCTCTTCCTCCACTGCCTGGCTAGAATGAACCGTGTCGAGGACGCTGTAGCTGTGCAGATGGTGAATCGGCTCTGGATGTGAGCAGGGGGGGGAGTAGTAGTGTGATGGTGTTGAGTGAAGCTGCCTGGAGAGGTGAAGGACTTAGAGGGAGTTGGGTGGATGTCAGGTAAGCTGTGGTCAGCTCGAGCCCTTCAGGGAAATCGATGGGAACGTCAAACAGTAGCTTAGGTGTCCTGAACTGTTTGTATCGGACTTGAACTCGTTGAGAACAAGCATGTGCCTTTTACTGATCAAGAAGCAAAGTTGGAAAAACTTGTGTTTGCATTGGTAGTACCGTTAGTATTTTTCTTAAACTGTTTTTAAAGCTTGAAGCCTTCGGTCAGAATGGAGTTGGTTTTGTGTTGATTTACTTAATCAAAGTGAGCCCTGAATTATTTGTGAATTAAAGCTACCTAGAGAGGAGAAGCCTTTAAAGTAAGTGGTTTCTGCAGAGTAATGTCATCTAATAAATACAATTCCTGGTAGACTTGCAATTTTTTAAATACAATTTAACCTTGATATGTTTCTCTACCTAATGAGAAACATTAATTCTGCCTTTTTTTGAATGTTGCCTGTCCGACAATGTCCTCATGCTTTACTGTGCTCCTGCAGCTTTCCATACACTCCATTGCTTCTTCCCCCTACCCTGTAAGGTGGCTGAAAGGACACAAAGAATTTTGTCCAGTGAATGTCAGGAGCAGAGCAGAGGTCTGATTAAGTGGGAACGTGGAGGTGAGGATGCAAACATCACAGATAATCCTTCAAGAACCAGTTTGTCAGCAGCTGAGGATGCCTATGCCTGCATACAAAATCCTGTGGTGTGTCGGGTATGGAGAGCTGGCAAAGCAGTACAAGGGGAGAAAAGATTCCCCCCTCCTCTGATACCCAGCCACTAGTAGGGGGAAGGCTGTTGAAGCCTGTGCTGGGCAAAAGTAGATGCCTGCGTCCTTGAATCTTAGTTTAGCTACTAAAAAAGTGGATTTTCCTACTGAAATGGACGTACTTTTCAAATGGAGGCTGTATTTGATGCAGTTTGAGATGCTGAGGAGCTCCCCAGCTGGGAACTCTGGTGTCAGCACTGGCTCTGAAAGGGGTTCCCTCTCTGACCTCGGGTAAACGGTTCTGCCTCATTCTTTACCCTATCTTGAAAACATTTATGACTATTTATGTCATCTTATGAGAGCTCTTAGGTGTTTCTGAAGATGAACCACATGGAAGTGCTAAATTCTTGATCCAAACTTTGGAAGTTTATATCTTCAACGGACACACTTCTGTTTGGAGCCCATCCCTGATGGGAGCCTGTGCTCTTCCTTTACACCTCATGCCAGCTCTGCCCAAGGCAGGCCCTGGGAATCACTCCCACAACCTGTTGTTTTCTCTTAAGATAATCTATTGCAAAACAGACAGTTGGAGGGCGAGTTTATTTCAGTGGAAATTGTTTTTTACATTGCTGAGAACTCTCTCGGTCTTTCAAACACATTTGGCAGTTGGAAAAATTAATACTTACTGTAGTACTATCTAGCAGAACATAAAACTATGACTAATAGGTTGAGTTTAGGGCTGTGCTAGCCCACAAATTGTAGGTCCACAACCCGTTTAAGTACAGGTGTGCAAAAAATAGCCACTAAAATAGTTGTTAATAAACCTCCATGACTTACACCTGCGAATCTCTTCAGTATCTTCAGCCCCAGGTTCACTCATAGGAAATCTGTGTCTTGCTGGTCAGCGTTCACCCGGACATAGTAGCACAATAATACCCACTGGAGCAATGCTTAAATTTAAAGAACCTTCTGAAGTTTTTGAACCTGATGGTGTGCCAGCAAGGTGGAAACTCGAGTAGTGCTCTTTAACTGGTGAGGAGAGCTGAATGCCAAAAAATCCTCAGTGAGTGGAGGACTGCTAGAGATGAAGTTTGCATTCTGGCAGCGTTGCAGAGAGGAATGGCTTCGTCTGGGTACTCGGTTTTGCACATCGCTTTCCTACTGTAGTTTTCTTTGGACTCTGTTTCTGTTCTTCAGCAAAATGTGCTCATTTCTGCAGTTTTCAGTGTTGACTTCAGCCTCGAGGCAATGTTGTTTTCTCTGCTTCTGGAAAGTTGCAGCCTGTGTCTGTTTTGCAAGCAGTTTTAAAGCCAGCCTCAGCACCGCGATCCACTTGGCAGAATGAGTTTTTGGTCGGAAACGTTGATTTCACAGGCTTGTTGTCCAGCCCCCACTGCTGTGACCAGCAACACTGGTGCACAGATCAGCGCTTCACGCCTTAAGTGACGCACTTTGGGCTCACAGGGTACAGATTCTGTCTTACATTCTTGTTTCTTCCCTTGGCATAAGCAGTTAAGCTTCCCCAGGTAGCCTATTGATGGATTAACAGCTTGTTGCTTTTTTGGGGGAGGGAGGGAACCCAGGCTGTTTGCGTGGCCTTGGAGGCTTTGATCATAGGAAAGAACATTGTCTATCAGCAGGCATTACTGTAAGCTTTCCTGGTAACTGGTAGCACTCAGTTATGAGCCAACATGGGTATTAAAGTGTCTTCAGGAGAAGGTGGCTCAGGTGGCATAGTGTGTGCCATAAACATTGCTCGTGATGAAGCTGTGTGTGTTTAGGAGACTGCTGGAAGCAATGTCGTGCATATAAATTTTGCGTATTTAATACCATATGTTTAAACTTAAATAAAAAAAAAAATATTGTGCTGTTTGGGATTCCTTTTCAGAGTAAAATTCAAATAAACCAGTCCAGTGGATCGAGATTCCCTCCTGCGTGTATGTCTTGCTCTCTCTTATGCGCTGGTAACTGCTCTCCTCGCGTTTTGGTGTCACTGTTGCTTAAGCAGGAACTTGAGCGTGTCCCCACCTCGAAGGAACTGGGGATTTCCAAAGCAAAAGGGAATCAAGAGTAAAGCAGAGCCATGACTCGAGGCATTGCACAAATAGATTGTAGATGGATGGCCAACAGACTGGTAAAAGCCTTTATTTTTACTCAACCATCTTGACCATGTGTGCCTATTTGTATCGCGGATGTGGGCTGCAGCCGTGTGGGGTGGGAGGGGAATCCATGTGTCGGTGTGTTTTGAGATGTACTTGCTAAGCAGAAGCGGTGTCCTCTGCCCGTTCTCCCTTTCCAGACAAATTGTTCTTGCCAAAATTTTCTACCTGTTGCAAGAGTTGCTTTCTTTCCAGCACAGTAAAATGTCAACTTTCACTGTTCCTTCCCTCTCGTAGGCATCTGTAACCTCTGTACGACTGTGTATAGTACACACAACAGTCATCAGATCTCTGCTGGCTTTAGATACCATCAAGTTGGGTGTATTGTAAACGAATCGTATTCATTTGAAAAATAAATTTTTTTTGAAATGCATGTGTGATACTTTTATTTTTTTTAACCTTGCCTCATTTAAATTTCTTCCTAAAGCCACGGCAGCAGGAGTGGATGGAGATGGATGATTGGCAGAGCTGGGGGGAGGCACCGGGCAGGGCTGCCAAACCTCTGCTGGACAACAGGTTTCCTCACAGCCTTTTCAGTTTGGTTTGATTTTAATTAATTTAATGTCATTTAACATAAAACCAAGGGCCTGTAACTGGCTGCCCATGGAATGCCAGCTGGGATGCCCGGGACCCCCAACATGCACCCACCGGGTGATGACACCCGACCCGGGGGCTGGGTGCCATTCCCTTGGGTTTCTTCTCTGCCATCGGTGTCGCTGCCGACGACAGCTGGAGCCGCGCCGTGGTACCGGGACCCCGGGGCGGGCGGAGCGGCCGTTGGCCCCGCCCCACTGCCGCGAGGCGCCGCCTGCCAACGGACCTGTGCGTCCCCGGCAACCGGCCCGGCCGGCGGGAGCGGCCCCGGGGCCTGGCCTGAATTCTCGGTAAGATGAGCGGGGCCAGGCCCGGGATGGGCCTCAAGGGGGGCAGTGCGGCCTTGGCACGGTGGAGCTGGGGCAGCCTGTGCCCAGCGTGGGTGAGGGTCCCTCTGGCTGGGGCTGAGCCCCTTCCCTGTCCCCCCCTCCCGTTCCATGTGCCCCCCCTCTGTCCTGCAGCTCTCTGTGCCTTCCCTCCCGTGGCTCCCTTCCCTTTAGGGGCTCCCCAGTTGCTCTTCCCCAGCTGTCTTTGGTGCAAATGGCTGTGCACAAGGAGCTCTGTCCCAACTAGCTGTGCCTGAGAAGTCTGGGGGACAGGCATGGGGTATGGAGGGCTTGAGGACACTCTGTGCCCTGGAACTCTGTCTGACTGGGTTTTGTGGGACCTGCAGTCTCCTTGGGAGCTGCTCCAATCCTCTTGACTGGGTTCTGCCATTCCTGGCAGTTTTTCAGGGATACACTGGGTAGCAAAGACAATGGCAGCAAACTGTACTGTTCCTGCAAAGCCTCGGAGTCCCCTGGGACTGCAACCCTGGGCTGAGCCCTCACAGCTGTAACAAAGCAGAATGAGTAATGGAATTGTGTGTTTTGTCCAAGCTCAACAAACACTGTGTGGGAGATGGTGCTGTGAGCAGCTCCTTGTCTCTGCAAATACTGCCATTCCCAAGGGAGAGACTGGTGGACAGGGCTCTCCTGCTGGCCCAGAGGCAGAGGGCTCCAACAGCCCTTCTTTGTGCATCCCATTTGTGTGGACATGTGCCAGGCTGGAGCTTGCTGCTGATTTCCTCATGAAGAGCTTTGTGGTCTGTGAGTGCATCTCCGTTTCTGGTGTATTTCCATGAATAAACATGAAACTGTTCCGCTTGCTTTCAGACACCTGTTTAACAAGATGGCCAGACTGAGTGAAAAACCAGGACAGAGGTTCACCTTGCCAGACTGGCACATCAATTCCCATCTCATCTCAGCGGACGCTGAACGCCACCGTTCTGCTTCCCATCGGGTCCGGCAGGAAGCACGAGCTCTCCGTAATGAAACCAACAACAAGGTGGGAATTCTGGCAGCTTGGCTGCTCCTGGGCTGCTAGAACAGCAGGCTGAGGGATATGGAGAGTGTCTAGGTCTGGATGCAGATGAGGAAATAGAAGGTTTTACCTCTATAGAACCTGCTAAGTATGTACATTTGCTTCCTGTAAACCCACGTGTGATGATGCACGTGTACCGTCGTGAAATCTCTGGGCATGATTCTCATGTCTGTTTTATTTTGGTTTGTTTTCTGGGCTCCCCATTTGTGTAGACCACTATTAGATGAAATAGCAACGTGTTGTACTCCTGCAAGGCATCAGTCAACCCTGAGAACAGGGAAAGGCTTCAGTGAGATTCACAACTGCAATTAAAAAGCTAGTAGTAGTGTTTCTCCTCTAATTCCAGACAAAATGGAATGAGCACGACAACCAAACCCTCCTGGCTGAACGTATCAGCAGTGTGAACAGATGGAAGGAGACCCTGGACAAATGCCTCACAGACATAGATGTGGAAATCGATGCCTTAGCCAAAGTATGTTGGGAAGACAGATGGCTGGAAATCAACTTAGGCTCTCAACAAGGGGTGTTAAATAACTGAGGCTTGTCTTCTGCAGTGGGCAGGCACATATGGAGTTTGGGGAGCCTTATCACAGGTGTTCTGAGATCCATACCTGGCAAAGTGACTTCCTGGGAAGCCAGCTGCTGTGTTCTTGACTGAGCTAAGCCATGTTATGGAGCTGAGCTTTGCATGCTCATGTTTGGGTTTTGGGGTGGGGTTTTTTGGGGTTTTATTAGCTCTGAAGAGTAATAAGAAATACATTAACACCATCATTGATTTTAAATAGAGAATAGACATGGGACATTTCACTGATTCTTTTAATTCTAAACCCAGAGGCTGCTGTTCCTGGAGTCGTTAGCCCACAGCAGCATGTGATGTCCAATGTAAATAGCAGATGTAGAGGACTAGTGTGCTCAGCTCTTGCAGTCTTCATCCCAGTCACGTTAAAAGGCTTCAGAACTGCAAGGCCAAACAGTATGGGGCCCTCTTAGAAAGGGTATCAGTGTGTTCCCCTTCTGTCCTCCAATCTCTGAAGGAAACTCCACACACAGCTGCTGTCTCCCTCCAGGTGAAGGAAGCAGCAGAACGTGCCCTCCAAGCAAAGAACTTGCCTTTGGATGTTTCCATTGACTGTCTGACACTCCGTGAGAGACGCCAAGCCATTGATGTGGTGAGGGACCCTGTGGAGGAGGAGCTGCACAAGGAGGTGAAGGTGATAGAGAAAGCCAAGAAAGAACTGCAGCAGAGAGTGAACGAAGCCTTCAGACAGCTCTGGTGAGGCAAATGACCCAGATTTTGACCAGACTCTGCCCTCCTCACTGGGCCCCAGCAGTTTAATGTGCTTCTAATGCCATGCTAGGATGGGCATGTGGGCCAGATGTGGTCACCCTGGGGCAGTGAGCTGCTCGGAGGAGCATGTGCCGATTACTGTCCAGGTCTGTGAGGTTTGGGAGTGAAGTCTCCTTCTGGAAGGAGACTTCATCAGCATCCTCAGAAAACATTGTCCAGGGCAGATACCTTGTGCCACCTCACCTGCCTTGGTTGGTGTAGCAGAGACTTGGAGGTATTAAAGTTCCCAGGCCCTAATCCCCCATGGGTCACTGCCGTGCTGCAGGAGGGTGGGCAGCTCAGTTCACCAGTGTGCTGCCAGAGCAGAGCATGGGGGAGGCAGGCAGGCAGGTGTGCAGCAGTTCCAAAGTGGGCCTGGCTCACCACGAGGCAGGAGCTCATCACTCATTTTAAAACGAAGGCTCAGGTGGTGATGAAAGCATGAGGAATTGTGAGCTGCCTCTCCCATCTGCATGCTTGCTGCTGACTCCAGCCTGCTTTCTGCAGCCTCTTGCAGGAAGCTCGCCAGCAGCTGAGCTGTGACCACCAGCGCAAGATGGAAGCACTGGAAATAGATCGGGCGTGTTTGTCCCTCAACGTCAACTGTCCCAACATCTCCTTCAAGGTCAACCCAACACGGGTCCCAGACAGGTAAGGAATGAGCCTGCCCTTGTGTGGCCAAATCCTGGGAAGTTTTTTCCTTCTGTGCTGTATCTTGGCTTGATGAGGGGAGCTACAGAGAGAGTTCGGAACAGGAGCTGGCTGCTGGGATTTGTTGTGGCTCTTGAATTGTGAAGCCAAGGACCTTTGGGAGTTATCTAAAGTGTCACCACAAAGCCAGAGAAGCTGCTGCCGAGCCTCCCTCGTGCTCGGCTGTAGGCGACACTCGGCAAGCAGAGTGGTACAGCCTCTGGCACAGCTTGTCAGGGAGCTGCTGCACATTTTCACTTGTCTGGCATTTCATAGCAGGGTTTGGATGTGTCCCCAGTTCGAGCAGATGTTGGGCTCGGGGATAGCGATCTCCAGCTGGTGCAGTGAGGAGATCAGACAGGATGCGACCTCCATAATTCCTGAATCATTTTGTACCTCACAAAGCCGCCTTGGCCTGCAGCAGGTGGTTCCTTTTGAAGTGTCTTGTGAACACTCAGTTTATTTTCATAACTGCTGATTTGCTCACAGATCAACTGCGCTTGATGAGTGGGAGCAGAGTAGTCAGCGCAACAAGGAGCGTGCTGAAGCCGAAATGACATCTGCAGCTGAGCTCCGAGCTGCAGCGCTGCTTGCCATCGCACAGGTGAATGAGGCCCTTAGTGGTGCAGAAATTGGGAATCTGGTGTGGGAGAAGGGGCCAGCACGTGCTGTGGCCAGAGGCAGGGAGTTGAGAGAAGATGGCATTGGGCCATGGGCCTCTCTGTGCAGCTGCCCTCTGGTTTGCAAGGGGGGATGGGTTGTGCTGCGCTGTTGGCAGCAGTCTTGGACACGTACCTGCCCATCCCTCCTTGTGCAGGGCAGCTGCCAGCACCCAGCCAGTTTTGCTTCTAGGTTTGTCCCAGCCTCACAGGAGGGTGTACCAAGGGATAGTTGTACTGGTGACTGCTAGGAGGAAGATAAACTCTGGATGTGTGTGACTGGAGCTTGTTCTCTCTTCAGACAAACAACGAGCTGGAGGCTCAGCGTGTGGCTACTGAGTTTGCCTTGCGCAAGAGGATGAGAGACCTGGAAAGAGCCTACGATGAGCTGAAATGGCAGGAGCAGAATGTAAATGTTGCTGCTTTCATTATCAACCACAACCTTGGGTGGGAATAGGATCCAAAGGCTGTTTGTTATGTGGAAAGCTGCTTGTCCTGAGCATGGTTTCCATATGTGAGCTGTTAAGTGGCACATGTAGGCAGCCTCCTCCTGCCACCACAGTTGCTGTTCTGGCATTTCCCAGCGGCAGTGCCAGGTTTTGGCCTCTTATTTCAACCCTGGTCTCAACTGTTGTGGTCATAAAACAGTCACTGCTTTGCCTGCTCCATGTGAAAAGCAGAGGGGTACAGTACTCAGAAGCCCACCAGCCCTTGTTTAAAATCCAATCCCAGTAAAAACTCAGGACTTTTAGGGGCTGGTGCGCAGTCTATCTCGTGGTTGTCTCTCATGATACACATCTTTATCCTTAGACCTTGGAGGAAATTGCTGAGATGAAGGAGGACATCAGACACCTGGAGGCAGATCTTCAGAGGAAAACACAAAATCTGAAAGTGGCACATACCCGCCTGGAGACCCGCACGTGTCGGACTGGTGTAGAGCTCTGTCAGGATCAGGTACTGGACTCCCTGCCAGGAGGGATAGGGGCTGGTGTGGCTGAGAGATGTGTGTGCACTTTGGAGGAAACTACAGAAGATCCTACAGTCAGTGCATGGCAATCCTACAGTCAGTGCATGTAGCTGGGACAGAAGGGGAACAAGAGAACTGTGGCCTTGGTACAAGAGCTCCCCATCCCTGGTAACCACTGTACCCTTCTCCCTTCCTGCCTTGCAGGTCCAGTACGGGCTCATGGATGAGGCCCACCAGCTGGAGAGAACCATCCGTGCACTTCAACAGAAGCTGGCAGAGTCACAGTGAGTTTTTGGTTCTCTGGGGCAGGGCAGTGGCATGGCATTGCCCATGTGGTGACGTGCCAGCCTGGAGCTGGCAGCATTCAGGAACTGCCTTTTAAAGCTCATTTCTGCTGGGATCAGGAGTGGAAACTAGTCTCTGAGCTTGGTAAAGAGCTGAGCTGCGCCACAGGGCGCGGGCAAGGCATGGGAGCTCTGTGTGGTGGGAGAGTGAGTGGGGTTCCCACCATTCCTGCTTGGCTCTGGCTTCAACCAGGCACAGACAGCTCTAAAACAGGAGGGGAAAAATAAAGAGGGGATGAAAAGGAAGAAACAGAAGTGCTGCTCCGGGATGGCTCCAGGATCAGTGTGTGGGCTTGTGACTCACAGACCCAGTGCTGCTGCTGTGCACCAAGAAATCCCTGATGCATTCATTCTTCACACAGAGGCAAAGGCTGCACAGATATTTCTGCTGCCAGAAAGTGGGAAGTTGGGTGTTTCCTGTCCAACTTGGGAAGTGAATGCAGTGCTTGAACCCAACTCCTCTCACTTCTTCTCGTTCCCAGGGATGCTTTGGATGCTCTTTACAGACAACTTCACCGCATTCAGACAGATATCAGTTACAAAGCTGTTTCCCTGATGCTGGACAACAAGTGCATGGATACCCGGAGAAAGCTTGTGGTCTCTACTGAGAAATTTGTGCCAGAGGCCGACTCTTCCAACCGCATTGTGACCCCTACGCTCTCCCCGTGGAAGAACGGGCAGCTGGAATTGGCTTAGTGCACCGGGGAGTGTTGTGCAACGAGCTGCTCCGAGGAGAAAGCTACCAGTGACTCAGTTCCGTAGCAGGAAAGCAGACATCTGTGTCATGTTAGGATAATGTAATTCTCCTCCCTCCTAGTTTGTTATATAAATGTCTGACCCCTTCTACGATGTTTATGGCCTCTTGCACTCCAAGGAGCATTATAAACAATAAAGAGGCTGTCCCCAAAAGTGGGCTGTCATCCGACAGCATTGGAAGCATTTTGTGATGATTGAATCCATCTGAAGTTTTCTGTAAATCCTTTAAAGTGCAAGGCAGTGCTCTGAGAAGGGACTGTGTAACGGCAGACGAGTGCCAAAGCCGCTCTTCTGGGTGCACTGACTCAAATCTGCTTTAATGATGAAAACTTTGGGCCAGGGTTTCCCCTTGCTTGCTAGCTGCACAGAGCCAACGCAGCTCCGGAAGGTAGAGCAGGAGCCCGTTCTGGCCCTTTTACCCTCAGATTTGTTAGCATCAGGTGGCATGGCTCACACTGTGCTGGGGGGTAGTGTTTTCTGTCCCAGGCATGCTGCCCACCTTGAGCCGGATTCTTGTGTGTATTGACTTGCAGGAAATCTGATCAATCTCACCTGGAGCAGTTTGTAACCATTTTCTCTCATCCTGTGGCTTGTTACCAAAGAGACTGTCCCCACCTCTCTGCACCCTCCTTGCAGGGACTTGGAGAGAGTGAGGTCTCCCCTCAGCCTCCTCTTCTCCAGACTAAACAGCCTCAGCTCCCTTAGCCATACCTCAGAGGAGCTGTGCTCCAGACCCTTCCCCAGCTTTGTGCTCCAGACCCTTCCCCAGCTCTGTGGCCCTTCTCTGGACACGCTCCAGCATCTCAACATCCTTCCTGGAGTGAGGAGCCCAAACCTGCACCCAGCACTCAAGGTGCAGCCTCACCCCAATTAATTGCTCAAGTCCCTAGTTAGTAGATGCCTCACAAGTCTGTGAGGCATCTACTAACTAGTGAGTTGTCCTTCCTTCACAGANGATTTGTTAGCATCAGGTGGCATGGCTCACACTGTGCTGGGGGGTAGTGTTTTCTGTCCCAGGCATGCTGCCCACCTTGAGCCGGATTCTTGTGTGTATTGACTTGCAGGAAATCTGATCAATCTCACCTGGAGCAGTTTGTAACCATTTTCTCTCATCCTGTGGCTTGTTACCAAAGAGACTGTCCCCACCTCTCTGCACCCTCCTTGCAGGGACTTGAAGAGAGTGAGAAGGTCTCCCCTCAGCCTCCTCTTCTCCAGACTAAACAGCCTCAGCTCCCTTAGCCATACCTCATAGGAGCTGTGCTCCAGACCCTTCCCCAGCTTTGTGCTCCAGACCCTTCCCCAGCTCTGTGGCCCTTCTCTGGACACGCTCCAGCATCTCAACATCCTTCCTGGAGTGAGGAGCCCAAACCTGCACCCAGCACTCAAGGTGCAGCCTCACCCCAATTAATTGCTCAAGTCCCTAGTTAGTAGATGCCTCACAAGTCTGTGAGGCATCTACTAACTAGTGAGTTGTCCTTCCTTCACAGATCAATTGTCACTTAAACATGTCAGGCATCTGCTACAGGCATCTGTTTTTCTTTGTACCAAGCATTTGCTTCCTTAGAGGTTTTTATTTCAGTGTGACAAAAACATGGTTTTGCTTCCCTGAGGTGATGGTGTTCAGTTAAACTCTCCACTAAAAAGTCACCTTGGGGTTAGGGACTATTTTTGGGGGTTTGTGGGGAAGTTTTTTGTGGGTTTTTTGTTTGTTTGTGTTTTTTTTTCTTGTGGGTTTTTGTGGGTTTGGGGGCTGTATTTAATGAGAAAATTAGGAAAAAACTGACGCTTCAGACAATTTTCCCCCCTCCCACACCCGCCGCCGCCGCCATCTTCCTCCCGCTGCTGCTCTCCTCGGTGCCGCCACANGAGTGAGGAGCCCAAACCTGCACCCAGCACTCAAGGTGCAGCCTCACCCCAATTAATTGCTCAAGTCCCTAGTTAGTAGATGCCTCACAAGTCTGTGAGGCATCTACTAACTAGTGAGTTGTCCTTCCTTCACAGATCAATTGTCACTTAAACATGTCAGGCATCTGCTACAGGCATCTGTTTTCCTTTGTACCAAGCATTTGCTTCCTTAGAGGTTTTTATTTCAGTGTGACAAAAACATGGTTTTGCTTCCCTGAGGTGATGGTGTTCAGTTAAACTCTCCACTAAAAAGTCACCTTGGGGTTAGGGACTATTTTTGGGGGTTTGTGGGGAAGTTTTTTGTGGGTTTTTTGTTTGTTTGTGTTTTTTTTTCTTGTGGGTTTTNCCGCCCGGTTCCGGGGCTGTCTAACGGGAGCGTTGTTGGGTGACTGCTTAGGAGCCGTATTCGAAGGTAGAAGCGTCGTAAAGCTGCCCGATCTCCTGCGTTTTCTCCGAGGCCTGGAACCGTCCGACGCGGAGGAACCGGCCGGTAGCGCCCGTAGAGGTTTGTGGTGTGTGAGGAGGGGTGGAAATCTCAGCGATGGGGAGTTGGGTTCGGAGCCCAGCACCACCGGGAGTGGGTTTTGGGGTGACTGTAGCCTCCATCCTCCCCCCAGCCCCACTGTTCTGCCAGTCAGCTCCCTCACCCGAGGGACCTTCCCCTGGGGGAAGGGTCAGGTTGGAGATCAGGGGAAGCTCTTCATGGAGAGAGTGGTGAGGGGCTGGAAGGGGCTGCCCAGAGAGGTGGGGGATGCCCCAAGCCTGGAGGTGTTCAAGGCCAGGTTGGATGAGGCCCTGGGCAACCTTGTATGGCTGCAGGCCTGGAGGTTGGTGGCCCTGGCTGTGTCAGGGGGGTTGGAACTCAATGATCCTTGGGGTCCCTTCCAGCCCAGACCAGTCTGAGATTGGTTCTGTGACACCCCAGCCCTGCTCTGAGCTGTGTCCCCTGTGCTGTGGGACTTTCCTGCTCCCTCTGCTGAAGATGACAGTGCTGAAGCAGTGCCCCTGGTCTGGCTCCCCCAAGGACAGTTTCTGGTCCCCTCTCCCCATGGCTGGCAGGGAGGGCAGTGTGGTGTGTTACACTGGTGGTGCTGGAGTGAAGCTTGGCTGTGCAGCGTGCTGGGAACTGGAGTGTCACAGCGTAAGGGTGTCAGCGATGAACCGATGTACCAAAGATTAATAAGGAGCAAAGTAAGTAAAGCACAGGAAGTTTTATAAGATTTCTGTTGGGGTTCTGAGCCGTGCAGCAAGGCCTGTAAACCCTTACACTGGGATCTTAAAACCATTTGTTTTGTTGCAATCCCATCCAGAAAAGCAGGTGTGGTTTCTCTTGTTTGTCAGCATACACTGTAAACTCCTTGAGGAAGACACTTGTCTTACCTGGAAGCACTGTAAGCACCTCTGGATCTCAGACTTTTTCTCTTGGCTCTTACTATACCTGAAACACGTTCTGTCTCATTCTCAGTGTGCTCACAGCTCTCCTGTGCTGTCTTCTTCCTGTGCTGACCATGGCTAGTGACATACTCAAAATGCTGGGGAACTTCTGAAAATGTTTTAAGTTCAACTATGCAGATAGTCAAGCCTTGGAGTGAAGTGCTGACAGTGGGGCAGGATGGGAGGAGAGTTTGTCCCTGGATAGTTATGGTACTTTTTTTGACCTTCTGTTTTAGAAACGCTTTCGTACACGGATGACACAGCGATGAGCAGGTCGGTGGTGCAGTCCCTGCTAGCCAAGCGAGAGTTTGATGAAGTTGATATGGCCAAAAGGTAAGGCCTGCAGCAGCGGGGTCCAGGGTGGTGACATTTACTGCTGAAAGCAGTCACTGTAGGTTTCTGTGAAAGGGGACAGGGCAAAGTCATTGTTAATTTGAGGAGGGGAAAAAAATCTGAAAAGTTATGGCTAATCCTGCAATTTCTTGTGTGCTTTGCACTGGCCTGGAGCATGTGGCAGTGTTAGCTGTAGGGTGGGTTCAGGGTCTGCTCTGAAGGGCAGCAGGATGGGACATGCTGGGTGGGTATGTTCACCCTTATGGAAGATTTCCTTTCATGTTTATTTTTTGCTGTTTATGTTTGTACTTCCTTTGGCTTAGTGAATATTGGTGAGGTCAGCTTCAGTTTATTTATGATCCAGTTCCCTGTTGAATCCTCAGCCCTGGTAGCATTTGGTTTCACTTAAGGGCAACACTTACTTGTTTAGAAAACTCTTCCATTGAACTCGAACAAAAGACTTTCCTTGTGGTTGTGACCCATGGAAATGTTTTCAGTTTGCTTCTATTTCAAGGCGAGGTGGAGAGGGAAGCAGTGGGTTGTGAAAGGTGATGTTTATATGTGCTTTCCTCCTTTCACACCAATTTTTGGGAGCTGGATTCTTTCCCTACATGACTAAATCACTCAAACCTTGACTGTCACTAAATTATGTGTTATTAATTTATCAAGTGGCTTTGTACAGCCTCTTTCCAAATTCCAGCAACAGACCAAACATGTTTTTTCTCACCTGCATGACTGCTGCTTTCTTGCCCACTCCAGGTTTGCTGAGGAGTACAAGAAGGAGCCCAACCGAGGTTATGGGATGGCTGTTGTCAACGTCTTCAAGAAGCTCCTGAGCCCCAAGTGCAGTGATGTGTTTGAACCAGCCAGAGCCCAGTTTAATGGGAAGGGCTCCTACGGCAATGGCGGTGCCATGAGGGTGGCAGGGATTTCCCTCGTGTATTCTGATGTCCAGGATGTTAAGAAGGTAGTGGTCTGTTCCAGGCTCTTCTGGGCACCTCAGCTCTGGGAATCCCTGCTGTCAGTGAGTCTGGCTCGGATCTCCCTGCCAGGTTCGCTCACAACAGTGTGGTTTTGTTTGCAGTTTGCAAAGCTGAGTGCTGAGTTAACCCATGCCAACTCCCTGGGCTACAATGGGGCCATCCTGCAGGCCCTGGCCGTGCATCTCGCCCTGCAGGGACAGCTCAGCAAGGAGACCTTCCTGGAGCAGCTCATTAGCCACATGGAAGATGTAGAGACAGATGATAAGTCCCTTACTGATGCCCGAGCGTAAGTAGCTGTGAGGAACACTCAGTACATTGTGTTCTGGCTCTGTGCATTTCATCTTCATTGCACTACTTTCTCCCCCACCAACCCAGGCTGGGATTTGAAGATTTACCATTTTCAAGGCGCTTAAAGAAAATAAAGGAATTCTTGGAGCTCAGCAGCGTTCCCAAAGCAGATGTATTGTTTGAGTTAGGTAAGTACCTTTCTTACTACAAGTATTAGGAAAGAGCTGGAAGCAGGACTGGCTCAGGAAGCCAGTTGATGTGTCCTCCCCTACACTGCCACTTCAGCCTGTGCTGAAAGGAGGTCTTGTGCTCACCAGCCGAGTGTTGACTCGGCTACTCCTGCTCTGCATTGGTGGGCAAAAGAAGCCCTGCTGAGAAAAACTTACTGTGAAAAACACTTCTTAATATTCTGAGGTCTTTTAATTGCTGTCAGGTTGGATGGGAACGGGTAGATGTGCATGTCCAGACTGTACTGGTGTAGCAGGGAGTTGATCTCCAGGATTCCAGTGGTACTGGGGAACTCCAGGGAGCTTTGTCTTCTGAGATGCAAACTTACTTTTGCACTTTTTCATTATAAAATCGGTGATACTGGTGTTGAAAGTAACTGGCAACAGGACATTGCAGGTAGAAGGGAAAGGGTAGTTCTGTGGGAGGGAAGCCCCCAGTGTTCTGCAGCACTGAGGATGACTGGTTTTGTTGACAGGCAATGGCATTGCTGCCTTGAGGTCTGTCCCTACGGCGATTTACTCCTTCTTGCGCTGCATGGATGCTGACCCCGATATTCCCGACCACTACAGCAACCTGCAGAGGACCATCATCTACTGCATCTCTCTGGGTGGAGACACAGACACCATTGCCACCATGGCAGGAGCCATTGCAGGGGCTTACTATGGGGAGGAGCAGATACCCCCAAGCTGGGAGCAGAGCTGTGAAGCTTTTCAAGAGACACAGAAGCTGGCAAACAGCTTGTATGACCTGTACTGCCAGCGGCTCTGAGCTCCGAGGGGAGCGTGTTTCCCGAAGGTGGAGCGGGTGGTCACCGCCGCGTTTCTAGCCAGGACTCAGGCGGTGGGGCCATGCCATCTGCAGAGCCAGCAAGCCTCAAGATGTCTGCTGCTATAGTGGAGAGCTGGACACACAAGCTGGATCACAAGAGAGGGGACAAACCCTTTGGTTACAGTTCTGCTGGGAAGTGGCTGCATGTGGCGCTTCTGCTCTGAGTGAGGGAGCGTCGTGTTTGTCATGTGGTGTCTGCTGCTTGCTTTGTCCCACCTGGGCCATTGGCTGTCATTACAGTTACTGGTGGGTGTCTGAACCCACTGATTCCCTCACTGTTTTCCTCTGCTCCTGCATGCTGTGGCCCTTGTTCTGTTGGTGACCTGTCCTCTGGTGGTGTGGTAGGCTCCACACCCCTCAGGGCACACGCCTGATCCTCAGCTGACAGCTGTGGGCTCCGGGTGTTTCCAGGCTCACACATCCCTGGAGGAGGTCCCATGCTGTGGGATGCAGGGTTGACCTCCCAGGGAGGCTCCCTTCCTTAAAAGCAGAATAAAAAGTGCCAGGGGTTGGAGACGGGGTGTTGCATTGCTAGTGGCATTGTGAGAAATGCCTTTGGGGCATGCAGACAGAACCCCAGCTGCCTTCCTGTTGCTGCTGGGAGAGGTTGTAACAAACTGTTGTTCCTTTGGTTGTCCCTTGCTCTGCGATCCCCCTGGCACCATCCTGACCTGTCTCATTCTGTGTCCCTGACATAGCCAGCCTTCACATTGCCACAGATAGTCTAGTTGTTTCCTTTGCTCCTAATCTGTGGATCCTGTGTTTTTAACCCTGTCCAGAGCACCCAGTGAGATTGCTGTTTGAATCTGGTTGGGGATAGCTGTGACACTTGGTGTCACAACAGGGGTTGAATTCCTCGTTGTGCTGCAGTTGGTGGCAAAAAATAACTTCAGTGGAAAGCAGGAGTTATTTCTTAACAGTTTTTAAACTCTGTACTTGGTAAGAATTATTGGAAAATAGAGGAAAAGTTAGGTTAATTGGGGGAGAATTTATCAGAATTTAAAAGAATTTCTGCATTTGAATCTGGTACTGGTGGCCAGAGTTGCAGGTTTAAAACCTTTGCCCAGTGGAGCTGGTCAGCAAGGGAGGAACAGCTTGGGTATGGCATGTCTGAAAAGGGATGAAGGCTTTTAATAATTGAAAACAGAGCGAGGCAAGCAGTCATATGGAAATGTTCATGTCTGAATGTGACAGTGTAATTCTCTGTTTATCTCTGGTATTTCGTGTGACACCGGGAAGCGACCATTGCGCTCAGACAGCGCTCGTTCCCCGTTGGTACCGGCACATGGTGTGTCAGGCTGCCTGCACACGGAAAATCCAGCTGTGGGTGGGCCCTTCCAGATGCTCCTGTACTCCCCTTCCTTCAAGTGCCAGCCTTCTGTGCGATGCTTCAATGGGTTTTCCTCGTCTAAATGAGTATCTTGTGTTGAGGACATGCGCAGTTTTGGTCTGTTGTATCTTTACGTATCGTGCTGCAGATCTGAGATGTGAAATGTTGGGTTTCATGTTACTCTGCCAGAGGTGTGAACATGTTCAAGAAAGTATTTAAAAGAAAATCGTTTCTGTTTAAAGCAGCTTTATAATTTTAAATGTTTGGAACTCACAACACTAAACCTCTTGTTTGAAAAATGTAGCTCGTTGTAAGCCAGAATTTTAATGTGCACCAAAAAAACCCACTTAGTTCTGGCTATCCTGGAAAGAAATAAAATCATTTAGTTATCTTTGTTAATTAGCCACTGCTTCCATCTTTTCATTCAAGTCATAAAATTGTGCTTCCATACTACCTGACAAGAGTTGTGTGAAAACCTCTGGGCTGGTTTTCCCACCCCATACTTCACTTTGAGGCTCAACCTGAAACCGATTTGTTCCATCTGCTTGAAATCAGTGGGGTGGAAGTTGTTAGGTGCTGGTTAGAGACATCTTGTGTGTAGCCAAGACTTGTGCTTCGTTGGGGGTGAGTTTCAGCCCTGGAAATCTGCTGGTGAGCAGTGTGGGGCAGCCAGAGTTGGTAGAATCCGGTGAGTGTTGGTTCTCATTAACAGCAGGACGAGTCGGAAGCATTGCTCGTGCGTGTGGTAGGGAGGTTTGCTGGAGGCCCTTCACCTTTGCTTGGCTGTGTGGCTGTGTTTGCACCGAGGAGCAGTGCATGGAAGGGGGGGTCACCTGCTGGAGACCAGCACGTGATGATCCTGCAGAAGGGTGAGGAGTGCTTTGCATCCCCCCACAACTTGCAGCAGGGGCGTCACTCCTTGTCGTCAGCTGTTGAAGGAGTCTGCAGCAACCAGGCTTCTCTGGAAGTGCTTCACCTGTAGCAGGTAATGCTGCCTCTTCCAGATGAGAGACCAGGTGAGGAAAACATACATTCCTCTCTTTATTCTTCTTTACTCTCAGTCTCTGAAAGTGATTTGCTTAGAGATGATTCACTGTTTCTCCTGTCTGCTCCTGACCTGACTGTTTGCTGCTCGGGATGCTGAGGTCGGCTGTAGATCAGGCTGTGTAACGGAGTGAAAAAGAAGTGGAACAGAAGGAAACACAGAAAGGAAAGTGAATCCCCAGCACTTGGATTTAAATTCCTCACAATTCATAATTGGCTGTCTTAGGGTCTGGATTTCATCCTTTTTTAAAAAGAAACTTCTGGAGACAGGAAGCTTTTCCTTAATCTCAAGAACGAGGCAATACATTCTTAGGTAAGAATGGAATTAGCAAACGAGTCTGCTGGAGTGCTGAGGGATCTGGGTTTGCCCGTTGCTAGCAGGACAAAGGCACAGTGGAGACCAGCTTTGTACAATAAGTTTTATTGATGTTTTGTCAATACAATCAAGTACTGTAGTTTTCTGAAGAGAAGGCCAGTTTCTGATCACAAAAGAGTGCATTTTAAACCAACTTTTACTATGACAGTGCATGTAATAAGTATTTACAAAACTAAAAACCTCTATATACTAGGTTAGAAATGAAGATACTAGAGGCAAATTTAAAAAAAATAGTAAGAATTTATATAAAAATGCACATTGTAATGCAGTTTTCATCATTAAAAATAGACATACTTCATCCAACCCAACCTTTTCTAGTATTGTGACTGAAACCAAAATCCCACGCGCTCACACACACGACAGAAAACAATCTGCTGGCGAATACCACGTCCTCAGTACTCCAGAAAACAAACCCTTCCTGACAGTGTCCAGTGGAGTGAACAGCCTCCCTCATCCTGTGCATCGTTGTTACTTGTTTTTCCTAGCCTAACTCTATGTGTGGGTAATATCTTTGCCTTTGGGTTGCAGTGTACATGTAACGGGTTATAGAGCTGCAGAAGGTTGGTTACGGTTTATGCTCTGCACATGAAGGGAAAATGAAACTGTGAAACAATATCTACAGCGCTGAGCAAGTCGGTGTCTCGGTGTGGTTATAGTGAGTATCTTTGTTGTTGCTTTTTTGCCAGCTGGAATGAGAAGTTTTCAATAAAGCAGAACAGAAAGAGGTGGGGTGTAGGGTAGAACACGGTATAAATAAGTCGCTTTGCTGAGTAACGGGGTGAAGCGTCTGTGCTGGTGGGTGGCATGAGGAGCTCCTGGCCCTGCTGCAGGGAGACAGACCCCACCTTGTGTGGCACCAGCTCGAGCTCGTTGCTGTTCTCTGCAGGAAAGATGCTTCAGTAAAGGAGACACAGGCCCCATTCCAGCACCTTCCTCCCAAGCCTGGGCTCAAAGAAAACATCAGAGCTTCCACTTTTTAACTTCAGGCTCCTGCTGGGACATAACCCAGTGTGATCAAAGCTGGAATCCCTCTGACACCCCCTGCTCTCAGGAGCTGAAAAAGTCCGGTGGGATCAGACACTGGGGCAGTCCATCAGCTTGAGAAGGTTTTGTCTTTACATGAAACTTGCAGCTTCAGGTGGAGAAAATCCCCAGGGAGGGGAAAAGCCAGCCCCAGCCAGGCAGCATCCGAGGTGCTGGCCTTCCAACTGTAAATTTCCTTTGTGTGTTTCTTTGTTTCAGGGATAGGTGTGTTTTTTAAAAGGAAGCTCTGGGTGGCAAGAGGCAAAAACACAGGACAAGCTTAAGGAGAAAAACAAAACAGAAAAAGAAAAACAGTTTAAATATCTTCTGCAGTCCATCTGGAGAACAATCCCAAGTCCTGTTCTTGCTACATTTCTTTGGCCATAGAGCAGGCTTTAGGAGAATTTAAGGGCACTGGTTGCTCAGCTGGTGACCAAATTGTCGCTGTTTTCTCTGGGATGTGCCTTTGCACAGGGACCTGCAGTGTGCAGCGTGTGGGTTCACTTGAGCAGCGTGCTCCTCGCCTGGGTGAGAAGAACCTGGGAGCTGCTGTGAGGAGACCTGCAAAGCGACAGGGTGAGCGGAGGACAGCAGCCACGTGGTCAGTATCTCTGCATACCTTTCCCAGAACCTTGCAGCTCATGCTCAGGTCGATAATGTTTCAAGCATTAGTGAGACAAAAGTGGTAACAATAGACAAATGTGATTTTTTTTTTCTTTTTGTTTTTTTTTTTTTTCTTTCTTTGAACCTAAAGTCACAGACTGGCACCCGGAACGGTGCGTTTTAACAGGTACATATTGCACTAGACTCGTAAATAACATTGTTAAGTAGATAATAGCACCGTTGTAAAATGACTGAATGGAAAGTTAGAACAAACACTAGTTTTTTCTTAGTTAAAAGATCCCCAGAGAAAGGGGGGTACACCAATGCAAAGGTTTACACATCCCGAACTAGTGAGACAGTAAAAGCAAGTTGTCCATAAGTGGCACTTTCAAGAAAGCGTAACTAAACCTTCTCTCAAACCAGGCCAGAAGCACCATAAGCCGAGCTTGCAGTGCCATCCTTGTGTTGTCAAAGAGTAAGATGCTCACGAGGCCGAGCAAATCTCTGGGCTGCAAAGAAACAGGGAGGACAGAACCAGTCCTTGGACTCGCCAGCAGGTGAGTTAACCCGAGAGAGAGGATCGTTGTTCATCGCAGGGGTCTCAGCTTCCCTCGGCAGCTTTGGGATAGATCGTCCATCATCCTCCCAGATACCACTGCCTGGATGTTCTTACTCCTAAAGGTGCCGGGGGGAGGGTTAAAAATAATATTTACTTCTTTATAAGAAGGTGCTTATGCAAAGTGTTCCACTTCTTAGGATTATAAATCCAACCGCACTGAATCCGGAGTGAATCAGAGAAACTGCCTCAAAGCACAGTCTGAAACCAGGCATCAGTGAGACTGGAATTTAGGCATCTGATGGCTTGGGAAGGAGATTTCTCAATCCACCATGGCTCTCTGCTGCTGTACGTGTTTGTGAAGTGCCAAGGACCCCCGTGCTGGTTAGCAAGTACACAGTCCGTTACAACAGCTGTATTTATTTAACTAGTACTCAGAATGGGAAACAAGGGCACTTGATTACAGACCAGGAGGGTCTTGTCTTCCACACGACCCTCTCTGGATCACAGAGCAGTTTACTGCACAGCCGGATTCTTGCCATCCCAAGCGGGTTTGTGTGTTTGATGTACAGTCACTAGGGTAAAATATATTCCAAATACTCTTTGCTGAGGAAGTCACTCCCCTCGTTGCCTTCTCCCTCTGTGAAAAGAGAGAGACAGACATCTTCTTTCTGATTACCCTCTTGACTCGTGGATCAAACAGCATGAAGCAAGATCCCGTGACAACGGCTTGCGTGTTCTTCCCAGTGATTTTTCTTTTTTTGTATTAATTTTAAAAAAAACTTTTTTATCAAAAACAAAACAAAACAAAAAAGACAGTTTATGGCTAAAGTGGGTGAAAAGGAAAAGTGCCCAACAGCCGTTATGTGGGGCAGAGCAGGAACCCGGAGAAGGAGGAGTGGATGTATTCTGTGGAGTACAACCCGTTGGCCTGGTCCGAGGGCATTTGTACCCAGACTTGGTCGTTCTCCTTGAGCTCGAGCACGGCACTGCCCGAGGCCTGGTCCAGATACCCCTTCTTGTACTCGTCGTAGGTGTAGGTGGCGGGCACGTTGTTCTTATAAAGAGCCACCCAAACATTCGTCCCTTTGACGTGCACGTGGTAGGCGAAGTAGTAGATGCCCGAGACGGGGCAGGTGAAGATCCCGGTGACTGGGTTGTAGCCGTTGTGCCCGTTGTACAAAGTCCGGTCAAACTTGACCGGCATGCCGGATGCCGGGAAGGGGGAGGTGAGGATGGCGGTGAAGGCTGGTGCGATCCGGGCCGCGAGCTCTCCTCGGCCGTACTGTGGTTTCCCTGGTTTGCCGTTGCCCAGCACAGCCCCCTCCACGCCACCGTCCGGCAGGTGCAGCCCCGCGATGCCCGTCTCGTCGAACACCCCGGGCGCTCCAGGCGGCCCAGGTGGCCCTGGTGGGCCTGGTGGCCCGTTCAGCCCCGGTGTTCCCGGCATTCCTGGGGGGCCGATGGGTCCAGCCATGCCGGGTTCACCGTTCTTCCCCTCACCAGGAACCCCAGGGAGCCCGGGCTCCCCTTTCAGCCCCGGTAGCCCCTGAGGCCCCATGGGACCTGCAGGTCCTTGCAGGCCTGGGATGCCAGAGGGGCCCCTCAGCCCTGGCTGCCCCGGGATCCCACCGTCCCCTTTTGGCCCAGGGCCGCCCGTTACTCCAGGCACCCCTGGGAGACCGATGAACCCGGGTTCCCCTTTTGGGCCCGTTGGGCCAGGGGGTCCCTGTGACCCGGGCAGGCCCCTTTCTCCCGGCACTCCCGGCTTCCCAGCGAAGCCGTTGGGGCCTTGGTCACCGCGCATCCCCGGCATTCCCGGGGGCCCACTTGGACCCACATCCCCTTTGGAACCAGGCAGCCCATGCTTGCCTGGCAGGCCCATGGACCCTGGTGGCCCCGGGGGCCCAATGATACCAGCAGGGCCAGGCTCCCCTGGCTCCCCATCAACGCCAGGTTCCCCCTTATCGCCAATGGCTCCCTGTGCCCCAGGCTGCCCACGGTCTCCTTTTAGGCCAGGCAAGCCTGGCTTCCCGTAGCCTGTTGGGCCTGGCAAACCAGGGAGGCCACGGATCCCAGGCTCTCCCTTCGGCCCTATGGGGCCCTGTATCCCTGGCACCCCCGCAGCACCCGGGACACCGATCCCATCGATGCCAGGGGGGCCCCGGGGCCCTACGGGGCCGGGCTCCCCATTGACACCAGGCCCACCCGGAGGCCCCATGTCGCCCTTCTCCCCTGGCGCACCTGGGAGGCCGTCAAGGCCGGGTTTGCCAACGCCAACCGGCCCTGGGGGCCCTGCAGGACCTGGAGGGCCCCCGTTCCCCCGGGGTCCTGGTAGCCCTGGCTTCCCCACGCCATTTTCACCCTTCATCCCTCGCTCACCGCGGGGACCTGGCTCTCCTTTTGGGCCAGGCTCGCCCCGAAAGCCGGGTAGTCCGGGGCCACCCTGGGGGCCTGGCTTCCCATTGACTGAGATGCCAGCTGGCCCTGGCAGCCCTGGGGGGCCAGGCAGTCCTCTTGGCCCTTGCTCTCCTCGCATGCCAGGCTCACCCTTGACTCCTGGCATCCCTTTCATACCCGCCTTTCCAGGCAGTCCTGGGATGCCGGGTTTCCCAATGCCTGAGAAGCCGGGGGGGCCAGCAGGCCCAGGCTGGCCATGCATTCCTGGCTTCCCCGTGCCTGGCTTTCCTGGGTAGCCGGGAGGCCCCGGGGGTCCACGTGGGCCGGGCTTCCCTGGTGGTCCTGGCTCCCCTTTGAGGTCCATGGGCAGCAGCGGTGGCATGTCTGTGGAGAGAGAGATTGGAGCTTTACTGGGGCCAGTGGTGGATGGAAGAGCGTGCCTGGTGCAGGGCCTTAAAGCCAGGGGCTTCAGTGCTGCCTGGGTCTGTACTTGCAGGAGCCCTTCTCTAGAAATGGGTTTATTTAAACATGGCCACAGTGGCTTCTTGGACCACCACATCAGCAGCACTGGCTTGAGGAAAGACCTTGGCCAGAGCTCAGGGTACTAATTCAAGCCTTAATCCATCCATCCCTTCCTCCACAGAGTGTCAGCAAGACCAGCAGATGCCATTGGCTCTGGTAGTGTTGTTTCATGATGACCTCTGGAGCAGGATTCAAACCTCCCACTCCCTCACTTCCCAGTGGCCTTGAAAGCCCTGTGGCACTCAGTGGCTCAAGCCCCAGGAGGATGGTGACAGAGCACACCAACACCAAGGATAGTCCCTCCACTCCACTAAGTCCAGAGCCTCAGGAGACCTTTAATCCTTTTGAATTAGAAGGCAAACTCTTGGATGTGTACTCCAGAGGTGATTCATGTATGGGTTAAGACATGCCTGCAAAGTGCTCCCTGGCTCAGCTCCCACAGTCCAGCAAGGCAGAGAAGAACTCACCAAAAAGAGAGAAAAGCGCTGAGGACTGAGGAAAAGCCAATAGCTGCAAGGGAAACGCAACCTCACTTCCAGCCAAATGAGTCAGCCCAGCTGGGAATAGGCTATAACCACTTGATGTTGAAAGAATTTATAGAGATCTTTTGCAAATGGATATAAGAAAGAAACTAATGAACTGAGAGACTACGAAGCCAGGAGAGCCAGATGACATGCCCACCGCAGAAGCAGCTCCTTGAGGCCGTCCCGGGTGGGGTGTCGCTCCCCACGTGACCCCGGGAACGGGTGCGAAAGAATAAATCTGACAAACTCTTTTTTTTAATGAGAAGCTTGAGACAAAATATTTGGCAGTTGAGTGTGTGAGGGGCTGAGATGGGAAATGCAAAGGGTAGAGGAGATGGCCCTGACACCTCAGGCAAACCTTCACCAAACCTGCCCACATTTGAACATCCTTGTTGAGAAGAGCTGTACGGGCAAGTCCCTGGGATGGGAGCGGATCCCGGCTGGGATGGGAGCAGAACACGGGGCTGCGTGCCCCGGCATGGCACTGAGGAGGAGGAGGAGGCAGGGGGCTCCCTGGGGTCTACCAGCCCAAGTTGGGCATTCAGCGAGCAGAGCCGGGGAGCACGGACACCCGCAGTGCCAGGACTTGCCAACACAGAGATTTTCTCAGTCAACGGGAAGAGATTAGGGGAGATTTGAGCCACGTGAAAAGAATAACTGGAGAGAGCTGGGGCAGCAGCCGGCACGGCTCCCGGCACGGCTCCCAGCACGGCTCCCGGCACGGCTCCCGGCGCGGCGGGCGGCTTTACCTGCCCTAAGCACCGCAATTAGCGCTCGCCACTTCCACGCCTGGTGCCTGCTTGTTTTTCTTGGGGTAGTGGAAACATTTTCGGAGCTTATCTACATAGCAAAGCCTGGCCTGAATCCTAGGCTGTAACAGAGGTCACTTGGCTCTGGAAATTAAGGAAATACTGGTCTGTCATGACATTGCCACTGGGTTTCTGCAAGCCTGCTCCTCACCCCAGAAAACTGAGTGGGAAAGATGGCGAGGGAGATGTGGAGTGTTGCACTACACTACATTTCTGAGGATTGAATTCTGGAAAAACTTTTCTTCAGAAAATTATTTCAATGTGTTCTCCCTACCCCCTTTTTTCTTTTTTTCTTTTTTTTTTTTCTTCTTGCAATGGTTTGAAAAGAATTAGTTTTCTAGGTCATTTTGCACGGAGTCAGAGTGAGGCTCTACAGCTGAGCCCACGAAGGAAGGAAAGAGCACACACACACACACACACACTCACACTCACACAAGGCAGCGAAGAGGAACGCCAGGCAAGAGCTGCCAACTTGCAGGCGGCCAAAAAGGCAGACGGGAAAACCAAACCGGGGACGTTAGCGGGGAGAAACTGGGACACTGCAGCTCCAGCGGTGTCCGATTTCAAAAGGCCGTGTCTTACCACAGACACATGTCTCGGAGCTCTGCGTTTCGCAGCAGCAGCGTGGGGTGATGTGTTCCCCTCCAGGCATGGGCAGAGCTGCCTGAGTGCTGATGCAGAGAGCCCGCTGGGGCAGCGGGAAGGGGAAGGAGCAGGCACAGCCCTACCGAGCTTTCGCCTGGGCATCGCAGAGCTTTTCATCTCCTGAGGAGCGTGGACACGTCCAGGTGGATCTTGCAGCCCCTCTGGAGCTGCCTTCATCCTGGTAAGGCCCACACACACACACACACACACACACATACACATGCGTGGAGAAGGGACTCAGCAGCACAGACTGGCTGGTGGAGGAACGGTGGAGCGAGATGGGAAGATGGGAAGTGGTTCCCGGCCAGGAGCAGTCGGCAGCGAGTGTGGCAGTGCGGCCGGATGCCGCTGCAGGAAGGAGAGGTTGGCTGCTCCATGGCACGGCCCTGCCGAGCTCTTTCCAGCGCTGCTGCCAAGCCCTGTCTCGTGAGACACGACTTTCATGGCTCATATGGACGTTGTGGGACCGGTGTTGCTGCATCTCTCACCCCATCTTCCATGGCAGGGGGTGCCCCAGAGAGGCTCAGCCCAGGCCTCGGTCACTGCCTCTGCCTTATCGGTGCCTTATGCTGGGGTGCTGCTGGAGTGGCTCCCCACATGCATGGGGAAATGCTGGGCTCCCTGAGCACCAGCCAGCACCCAGAGCTGGTTTTACTGGGCTGTGAGCTGCACCAGCAGGGTTTTAACCAAGCCAAAATAAACCCCAACTTTGCAATTACCTGCTTCAGTGCTGTTAGTGTTTAGCAGCATCCCCTGCCCAGAGCTGGGGAGTCTGGTTTTGGGTCAGAAGAGGGGTCTGGCCGAGGAAGCCAGCCCTGTCTCTCAATAGATGGCACCCACAGCCTGATGGGAGTCCCCAGTGCTTGGGCTCACCCCCCAAGCAGGGGTCTCCAGGCTGGGGCAGAGCAGGGGGGACCCAGCACAGTCCCCCGCTGTCTCGGGTAACCCACAGGGGCACGGCACGGCCCTGTGCCGTCGCGGCCAGTCAGCTGAGCTTCCCCCAGCAGGGCAGAAGGCCAGCAGGGATTTTCCTTGCCAAATCAGAGGTTAAGCAGAGATGGGAGCTTGGGGGGATCCGAGAGGCACCGGCTTCCCCAGCCGCCTCTGTGCAGCCCCACAGCCGGTGGCTCAGGCTGCAGCTGCCCCCCATGCCAGCGTCTCCCCATGCCAGCGTCTCCCCATGCCTTTGCTCTTTTTCCCAGGGGCTTTAGGAGCGTGGTGTCCATGGGACTCCCATGCTCTGCCTCAGCATCTCTCCTCTTAACCTGTACCCAGTATGACCTGGCAAAGCTCACACCCAAACCACATCTCGAGAAGAGCTCATCACCCTCACTCCTCTCTCCGCCACAGTTAGAGGCAGCGCTGCTCCAGTGCAGAGCAGGAGGAAAGAAGGGGGGAAAGAAGGAAAAACCAGCAGGGAGATACTTGAATCCAGTCCCACCAGCAGCCGAAATGTTCCTGTGCTACGCTGGAAGGTTTTGTCTCTGGCTGGGATTCAGGGAGCAGCTTTACAACAGCTGGGAAGGGGGCAGGGAAGGGGGGCTCAGCGCATGCTGCAGCTCCAGGTTTTGCTGTGTGTTTGCTGACATGTGTGCTGAGCTGAACTCCCGATAAGCCGTTCAGCCCCGCAGTAAATCAGCCACCGGCAGCCCAGCCTTCTCCAGTTTCTCCTCCCAGAGCCGAGACTTGGGCTCCCCGGGGGGTCGGGGTCTGGGCAATCCTGCGGGAAGGGCTCCAGTGTCTCCTCCCTCTGCACCCAAGGACCAAGCACCGACCCAGCGGGTCCAGGCACCTGAGCCCCAGCGCTGCCCCATCCTGTGCTGCTGCCAGCTGGCTCTGGGAAGGGCGCTGGAGACCACAGTGTGGTACCAGAGGGTGGGCTCAGAGCCTCCCCTCCATCCCCTCTTCGAGTTGAAAATACAGTGCTGCTGCCGCAGGGATGCCTGGGGAGGTGCTGGGGGTCACTTAGCAGAGGGACCCCCCAATGGGCCAAATTGTGCCAGAGGAACTCGGGTGTAACAGCAGCGAGGGGGAGAGCGGGCGAGCAGCGGGGCTCCGGGGGCTGAGCCTCAGAGCTACTGGGAAACCTGCAGGAAGGGAGGAGGAGGAGGAGAGCAAACGACCCCTGCGACCCTTTTGTGTGTGAGATCCAGGTCTGAGCACCCAAGGGTGCCCTCCCAGCCCAAGCAAAGGGTTTGCATCTCCCTGAACCAACCTGTGCCTGTCCTCACCCTTCTGCAGTGGGTTGAGGAGACCTAAACGTCCCCTCTGTGCTTGGGTAAGGTGCACTGGTCAGGGACACCATGGCCATGCCAGGCTGCTCCCCTGGGCCACCATCAGGTCTCCAGGGCAGCCGCGGCCCCCTGTCCTCCCACCTGCCCGCAGAGCGCGTCCCTTACCCAGGTACTGCCCTTTGCCTTCGCGGAAGGGGGGTCCCAGGGGCCCCTTCACCATGGGCTGCATGTACTTCACTTGGGCGTAGCCCCCTGCGCCGCCTCCTGCCGCCGAGCGAGGGCCGACCACCATCACCATCACCAGCAGCAGCAGCGCCACGGCGTCCGGCAGCATCCTGTCCCCACTGCTCCTGCGGACAAAGCGACAGTGAGAGCGAGCACCCACCAGCCCCGTTCCTGCCCTCCGGGACACAAGGATCGGCCGGGAATGATCCTGGCGGCGCTGGGGCTCCCAGCTGGGAGCTTTCTGGGCTGCAGCTGCCTGAGCAACGCGTTGCCCTTCCCGGTGCACGGTAAGTGCTTCGTTAATGAGCGGTAACTAACGATGGGAACCCAGCAGCACCTTGTTTGTCTGAGGTTATGCCCATGTCAGGCTTCCCTTACATACTTTTTAGCATATATGTAATAAGAAGGGAATTAAAGGCAGGATGGAAACCACAGCCCACGGAGCCCAGCGTCTCTCAAGCGATCAGGGTGTCCCCCACCAAAAGCCCGTGGGTCCCATGGGTGGCTCGAGCTGCCAGCGCTCAGCTCTGCCTGCCCTGGGGCTGGCTGGATCTCTCAGCAGATGATGACCCAAACCCACGGGATGTTGGAGCCCGAGACTGGCTGTGTTGGTGGAGTCCTCAGCCAGGAAAGCCCAGGAGAAGGCTGCAGCACTTGGGAGCAGCAGCCTCTGCTTTAAGTGCCTGTTTATTTAAAATAAATACTCTAAATACACCCTTCCTCCAGCAGTTTTTTCCATGCCAGGTCCATGCACTAAGCTCCAAACAGATTGATTCACAGAGAACATTTTGGAAGTTTAAATAATGTGCTACCAATGGGCTTTGCTGGTCTTTCTCCTTCGTGCAATAATTGATCCATGGTGGTAATTAATGAGAATTAAGCCCTTGGCCTCTCTTGCCAGGGAGCAGGGGCAGGGCTGCTGCGCGCCGGGATTTGATCGGAATTTCCTGAATCACTTTTGCTGAAGCAGCAGTGAAAAAAAATAAAAAAGAGCAAGCTGCAGCCTGGAGAAAAATACAACCCCCCAAAATCCCCCAAATTAAAAGAAAATTAAAGCAAATTAAATAAGAGTGGGGAGCCCTGGTGTGGGATGCTACAAGTGCTTGGCAGGTTGTCCAACATCTCCAGTGCTGAGGGAGCCTTGAGCGCAACTCTCCTGCCCAGGAACTGCCTACAGAGCCAGGTCCCTTGTGTCCCTCACACTGCTCTGGGGCTTGGAGGGGATGGGGACAGCTCTGCCACTGGTGTCACAACACACCCCGGACCCCCTGAGGACGCAGGTGGCCGCAGCGGGTGCTGGGGACAGGCTCTGCCCATCCTGACAGAACCAGAGGTACTGGTGCTGTGCCGTAGGCACCAGACTGGGAGGCTGCAGACAGCTCATGGGGTGCTGTGGCTCGGGCAGGCACAGCCAGGGACACATGTGACAGCCACCATCACCCGCCTCAGCGGCGCAGATTGGGCCTTGCCGGCGTTATTGTTTTTCTGTCTTCGGGGTCGAGAATTGGAACGCGTATTTTTATGAAGCATTATTTTACCAGGATTTGTTTAAGGGAAAAAGAATCCTGTTTTAAGGGGTTGCAGCTGTAAAAATACAGTTCCTGCTAAATAAAAGTGGAGACAAACCCCTGAATCAGCTATTTATTTGTTTTCCTTACCTGGGATGACCCCTGTGCCTCCATCTCTAACTCCCTCCCTTCCCGGCTCTCCTCTCCCACCTGGGCTGTTTTCACGGGATGCTGCTCCAAGGAGCCCACTCCATGGGAGCAGCACCCTGGGGTGGCTCAGCCCCTCGCTGTTGGGTGCTGGGGAGAGTTTGCAAGTGTCTCCCTGAGCTTCTGTGAGACCTCAGCCCTTGGAGAGACACAGGCCTGGGTGGAGGAGAGCATAGGCAGGGGGGAGAGAGAGGGAGGACACAGTGGTCTGTGGCTCCAGCCATGGTTTCCCTGGATGCAGAGTCCCCCCTGCTGCACACCGAAGTGGCTGGAGGTCACCCGGCACCTCCAGACACAGCTCAGCTCCCACACGATCTCCCTTGGTCTGGATGGGTCATCCCACCTGGCCCTGCTCTCCCGTGGGGCTGTGGGGGCAAGGTGGGAGTCTGGCCTGAGCCCCCCAAGTCTCCATGTCTGAAGGAAAAGGGGTCTCCAGTGCTTTGCCCTCCTCTGCGGCGGTGCCCAGCGCCGGGGCTGGAGGCCTCCCGCTACCCGGGCTCTCCAGGCGGTGATTTAATACAAATAAAATGGAAACATCTGGAATCTCCTCTGATGGATCAAGTGCGCACGACGGGTCTGTGAAGAGGCTCTTTCATGCCTGAAATCTCCTGTGTTATGAAATGAGAGTTAATCACAAGGAGCAGCCTCGCATCGTGCTCGTCTCCCAGGGCAGGTCGCAGATATCGGCTGGTTCACGGTGCAGACGGAGCCGCTGTGCCCATGGTGGCTACAGCCAGGTGCCACCTGCCTGTCCTGCTGCAGGACCGGGGCACAGGAGCTGCTGGCACAAATCCCACAAGGAATGGCTTCTATCCCAGCTGGAGAAGGGGAGATGCTCGGGGAGGGGGGTCCCAGCACAGCCTCTCCTGTCCCCTGCACTGTAGGATGGGGTCACCCTGCGTGCCACGGTCAGCCAGGTGCCATCCTTGGGAGGCAGCTCCAGCCCCCCCAGCATGGTTGGACCACAACCGCTCCCGGCAGAGACCCAAACCCAGCGGGAGCAGCTGGGTTTGGGTCTGGCGACACGGTGTTGGCCCCCGCGTGACGTCGGAGCGGGGATGGAGCTCGGCAGCATCACACTGCTGGGCTCGGGGACGGGGGGGTTGGGAAGTGGGGTCCCGACCCGCCTGCAGCCGGTGCTGTGGCGCAGCACGGAGACCCCTGGCACGACTTCAGAGCCCGCCGCCGCCGCGCTAACAGCGCGAGTGTCTGCTCCCCTGGCAGTTGGTGAGCAGACGTGTTAAAAACCCCTGGCACGCAATGAAAGCGCCGGGAAAAGGAAAGAAAAATCTCACACTTGAAGCATGAGAAAGGAGACAAGAAATGTCACCTTGTTCTCGGAGGAGCGCGGGGGCTCTGGCAACTGGAGCCCGTGTCGCCCCCCCCGCTCCTCCAGAAACAGCCTTTGGCTTGTGCTGGTCGTTCCAACGAGCTCCCGGCGAGGTCCCGGCACGCAGCTCCGGGATGTCCCCAATGGGAGGGGGATGCTGCCACCCCTCTCCGTGCCCCTCTCCCCACAGCATCCGAGTCAGCGCCCCGGGGACAGCGCTGGGCAACTTTCCCGTGAACGAGGAGCCGCACGCAGACCCCGCACACACAACCGGGGGCTTGTTCGCCCAGCAGCGGCTGATTTATGGCCCCTGTTATTTAAATATTAATTACAGGCCTGGCAGGCAGGCACTGCGCCTGCTCCCTTCAAGGCTAATTATTTTTTAAGTCAATATATGTGATCCACGGGGGATCTGCGACTGCAGTTGAAGGTCAGTAAAATGAAGAACTTGTTTAAAGCGGGCAGTAAAAGCGCGGCTGGTGCGGGGTGCGGCGTGTTGCTCGCTGGCCCTCGCCCCGGCTCTGGCCCCGCACCAAACCCGAGGCGATGCCGGCCCCCGTGGAGGTTTGCTGGGGCGTAGGGATGAGCCAGGACAGGACCTTCAGCGTGCTTCAACCCAGCCCAGGCTCATCCCTGTCCCTGTGCCTCACACCGGGGCACCACCTTGGCAAACCATGGCTGAAGCTGCGCTGAGCATCTCTCACACTCGCCCAGCTCGGGTGGATGCTGCAAAGAGAAAACACCGAGAGAGCAGCCAGCGCCTGTGGGTGGGCTGGAGCAGCGTGGGCTTGGACGCCGCCGTGTCCCGTCGAGCCGCTTCATCCTACGGTCATTTACAATACAAAATAAAGCAGGGAGGTTTTCCAAGCCCAACACGGGGCTGGCCGGGCTCCAGCGGGAGGTAGATGATTTGGTTTGCGCTACACACGCTTTAAAAATAATAATAAAAGGAGTCAAAAACCCGAGAAGTGAGCCATTGAAACGGAGAGCGAGCACGTTGTTTCCGTAGGCTGGGCTGCAAGAGCCAAAGGCATCAGGCAGCAGCTCGGCTGCGCAGCGCCGGGGAGCGCCGGGAGAGTCTTGGCCGGAGCTGGTCCTTGAACGCGTGACACCCGATCCGATCCAGAGGCTGCTGAACGCGCCACACGGACCCGGAGCCTCGCCCGCCCCTCAGCACAGGGAACAAGAAAACATTTTCCTTGACGAAAGAAAAACACCCCACCCCATCTGCAGGCAGGCTGCTGGCACCCCTGCAGCGCCCGGCCCACGCGCAGAGCGGGCTGGGCACGGCACGGGGTGGCACGGCTTGGCGTGGCACAAGGTGGGGCAGGGCACAGCAGGGCACAGCACAGCATGGTGTGGTGTGGCACAGGGCACGGCAGAGCATGGCACAGTATGGCATG
>VXBZ01006791.1:312886-325707 GCA_013399135.1 Heliornis fulica
TGGGCATTGATGGGGGCAGACATGGGCATTGGCTGCTTCTTAGAGTCTTCCCTGGCCTCAGGAGTAGGGAGACCTGAAATGCCCCTGAAATACCCCCTCCTGTCACTGAGCAGGAGCCCCAGGGGTGCAGCCCAGCCCTGCTCAGGGGTCTTGACACCCCCTCCGGGTTGGCATGAACAGTGCTGGCTTAGTGTGACAGGTACAGACAGATGACCCTTGGGGTCATTCCACGGGGTCCTGCAGCAATGCCAGGGCAGCTCAGGCGTTGCTCTCGGGGTGCCAAGCGGGCTGTGCAGGCGACCCCTCCCCGCTGTCAGGTTTTAGACTGGAGTCCTCAAAAATGCAAAAAATGCAATGGGAATCAAGGTTGGCCTGAAGATTTTTGATCTTTTAGCAATTGCTGCAGTAGTGCTGTAAGTACATCCAGATGGCTGCAGACCACACAGGCAGCACACGCTGCCAGCACGGTCACCTTTGGGCCACTCGGTCCCACCCAGCCTGGGATGCTCAGGGACCTTGGGGACCCTTTGGGACACAAGGGGTGTCACTTGAGCATGTGGCAGGTTGAACTGTGTCGTTAGTGTTAACGCTAATGGTGGCTGAAGGGGTGATGTGTCCCCCAGGACTGGTGGCTTGTCACCTGGCTCCATGGGATGCCGTGACAAAGCCATCACCCAGGGCAAGGATGTGACCTTGAGCAAAGTTTTGCTAAACATAACAGGGAGCTGAGCATTGTGCAGCCAAAGCTACAGGTCAGCTGCTGTGCAGTGGTGCTAAACTGTGTCACAAAACCTCTGGCTGTCCCCTTGGTTCCCAGAGTGACCTTCCATGAGCTGTGATGGGCTCCTCGTACCGTGAGTCACCTTGGCTCCGTGAGCAAGTTCGCTCTTTACTTGGCCTGAGTATTGCTGCAACTTCAAATGGGAGGGGAGAATGACTGGTGTAATTTACTACAGGTTAGCAGCCGTGCTGTGGAAAGCTGGGGCAAAGGCAGCGTGGGCTGATTCTGGTGGCCCTGCCCGTGGCAGGGGGTTGGAATTTGATCTTTGGGGTCTCTTCCAATCCAGACCAGTCGGTGTGGTGCTTTTACTGTGGAGCTGGTGATGGAGGTGATGGCTGCCCCAGCAGAGTGTTCCCCGGGAGGCTGTGGGACACCCTGGCCTCAGGGTGCGCCTGAGGGATGCCCAGTTCCTGCCCATGGTGCTTTTCTCCCCGCCCAGGGCAGAGGGATGTGGCACTGTGGAGCTGTGCTCGTGTCCTGGCACTGCTGCTGGTCCTGCCTTCCTCATCCCAGACAACCGAGGGGCAACTGATGCTGCTAAATTAGCAGAGAGGCTCGTTTTAACCCACCACCCGCTGTGCTGGTGCTCAGAGCCATGGCAGGAGCGTGGCTGGGGGGAGTCTGGGGGTGCTGGTGAGGGGGCAAGGGCAGGGCTGGGGGTCCCTCGTGCCTGTGCAGGTTCCTGCAGAGCATCTGGGTGCTGCTGGTTCTGATTCCTGACCCCAGGAGCGGGAGTGTGTTTACCCACAGCTTGCTCCTCAGGGAACGAACCCGTGGTGGCTGTTGTTGAAAAGCAAGAGCATTTCTAGGGAGATCAGAGTTTCCTTTTCAGAAAGCCAGTTCCCATTAAGCAAAATGTGTTTTGACCAAGAACTGACGCCCAGTTCTCTTCTCTGTGGTCTAGCCAAGAGCAGATGATAGTGCTGGTGGGGTTAGGTGGGTGCTTTGCCCAGCTCTGCTCCCCCCTGAAGCAGCAGCCATGCTGACCAGGGTCCCACTCCCATTCGGGGGGGAGCAAGGGGCTGCCACCCACCCACCAGTCAGCATCACCCCAAAGTCACAGCTGCTGGCACAGGGCTCATGTGGTACCTGGGAGGGATGCTCCTGGCACCCAGCATGTTCCTCCTGCTCCTTTGCCACCACTCAGAGGAAGGTCCCGGTCCTGTCCCCGCGCCCCTCATCACCTCTGCTGCTGGCTGAGCACCCGTGGGCCAGTGGCTGAGCGCTCCCTCCCCTCCGCTGCCCACCGAACCGAGGAAGTCGCAACCACAGAGCTCTTGAAAGCATTTTTCTGGTGGAGACCACCGGTACTGAGAGATTAAAATTGCTGTTGTTTCTTCCATTACTCAGCTTTCCTGAATTATGGGGTGTAATACTCGGGGAGTGGGAATAATTAGGGGAGAACAATGGCAGGCTTGAAGACTTAAATATGCCTGTGTGGTACTCCCAGCCAGTCCAGCCTGCTGTCACATTTCTCTAGGCCTCCATTTTCCACAGCCTGTGCCAAGCCTTTCTCACCATGGTACCAGCTCCTCAGCTTCCTCATTCCTCAGGCTCCGCTCCCCGGCACTGCTGCCCCCGTTAACGCTCTGCTCCCTGTGCCCTGCCCAGCCGGGCTGCTGGAGCCTGGGGACGCAGGAGGATGCTGGAGCCCGGGGTAAGAGGATGTGGGAATGGGGGGTGGGGGGATGCCAGAGCCTGGGGCAACCCCCGTTGGCCCTTACTCCATCCAGGCTCCTCGGTGCTGAGCAGGCAGAAGTCCTGCCAGGTCATTTTGGTGCTTCACGCTTGAGGAAGCTGCTGGGTTTGTCCCCTCTGCAGGGGACACCCCTCAGGCTCCTCGGTGGCATCTTGCTCAAGCGCCTTCCCAGCAAAGGCTTGATGCTGAGACCTGGGGGAATGATAATGGCAGCGACTGGGGAGCTTGGGCAAGAGGCCATGACCCCTGGGCAGGATGCTGGCTCCGGCTGGGACACAGGGTGGCCGTGGGGAGCTCCCTGCCCACTGTGTGATGGGGATGTGGAGCCACAGCCTGGGGCAGAGCCAGCCCCGTGCCCGGCAATGTCTCTCCAAGTTCTTGGATGTCAGCACTAGCACTAATTAAAACAAAATCAATATTTTCTTTTATTTTTTTTTTTCTGGAAAGAGAGACATTGTTCTGGCAAGCACTTTCCCCAAGCAAGCTCCCATGTCTCAGCTGGCTGCATGTGATGGGCAGGGAGAAGCCAACGGGCTGCTGGGGCTGAGATGAAAGTCTGGGGCTCTGTGTTGTTCAGGGAGGGGGTTGGGTTTAAATTCTCAAATCATTTATCTCCTTAACTGCTCTGAAGCCTCAACAGCAGCATGTTCACAGCCATCTAGGGCCTGGTCCTGCTCGTGGCTCGCTGTGGTGGGGCTGGGCTGGGCCATGGGCAGCCATCTGTGCTGCTGGTGGGGGGCTGGCACCCAGGGCTTTAAAACCAGCCCCCAAACCTACCAGCTCCTCAGGGCTTGGGGAAGATCAGCCACAGGCAGAGGAACTTGAGCATGGGCTGGGTTTCTGGCAGCGAGGGGGAAAGCTCCAGCACTGGGTTGGTAAGCCCAGGTCAGCCCAGGTGCAGCGGGGATGGGCTGAGAACAGCTCCTGCCCTGGGATGGCTTAGATAGAAGTCCCTGAGCTGGACTTTGGGTTGTGTTTGGTAACTGGCCCTCAGAGGTTTTGCAGGAAGTCAGAAGGGCTGGGCAGGTGCTCCCCTGGTCTCCCTGGGGTGGCACTGAGCTTACAGCTTCGGTGTTTGCCATACAGAACGGCTGCAGGGACCCTAACCCATCCCACAGGCACTACCAAGGGATTTGGGATGGAGCCTTGTCCTGCCAGAGCATCACAACCCCTCCCACCACGGGCCACATCCTGCCCTGCTGGGCAGCAGGGGACAGCTCCTGGAGGGGATTGGTGCTGGTGCTGGCAGGGTGAGAGCAGCTGTGGGTTTAACTATTGGGGTTTAGTTGTGTGGCGTGGAATGAGACATGGAGAGCAGTGAAACCACGGGGAGAGAGGCGGGAAGGACGGGCTTTGGCCGGCTGCCTGGTGGGAGATGTGGTGGGGGGGTGGCTGGACCATCCTGTGGCCGGGAGAGCACCGTTGTCTTGGTGGGGTCAGGACATGGGTGGTGACATGGCTGATGTCAGACTGTTCCCCTGTGACCGTCACCCAGGGCCAGCCCTTTCCCATCACAGCTCGGCATGAGCTGCTGCTGTGTGTGGACACAAAACACCGTGCAGTGCCTGGGGAGGGGAAGGGGATGGGGTCCCAGGTGGGGTCCCTGCCTTGGACACCCCTCATCCCTGCACGTGCTGGTCTGTGCCTGGCAGTGGGGATGTTTCTCACTGCGTTTCCACTCGCTTTAATAGACGCCTTTGCTGCAGTGTTGACTGAAAGGGCTGGATCAGCTCTGCGGCCAGCAGAGCGTGGGAGGAGGGTGCCTGTCCTGCTTGGGAAACACAGAACAATGAAAGAGGAACAATGGAGCCTCCTTCCCTTCACCCGAAATACCAAATGCCACCGAAACGTGGCAGAGCTCCGAGCAGCACTGCTGGGGCAGTTCCCATGTCCCTCAGGCCGAGGGGAGGCACAGAAACATCCTCCTGGGCCCTGGCAAGGGCTGCTGCAGGACAGTGGGTGCCAAGGAGCATCGCCAAAGGGCTGCCCTGACCGATGCTCCTGCCAGTGGGCATTCTCAGCTCTGGAAACTCCGTTTGGGCCAGGGCAGTGGTTTTGCAGCATGGTTGTGCCTTGAGGGGGAAGGGTTTTGCAAGCTGCCTGGATTGGCTGAGCATCCTTTGCAGCTGGCACGGGGTCCCGGGAGGTTTTATAAAAGCATCCGTGTACCCTGACTTGGCACGTTGCTGTGAGGCAGCCAACGTGTTTGTTTGGTACCCACGTGGTGCCAAGCACAGGGACATGCTTGGCTGGACCAAGTCAGGAGTTCTGGGAGGGGGATGGATCCACATCCCAGCTGGAACCTGCGTTCCAAGCATCCTCTTGCCTGGTGCTGCTGGGAGCTAACGGCTTTTCACTGCAAAGCTGCAGCGGGCGCTCGGGGATGTGGCACTGGGCACCCCGGGGGTTGGGGTTGAGCATGTGTGGGGCTCCAGGGGGCTCTTTGTTGAGCCAGGAGCTGATGGTGCCAGCCTGTCCCTGCTGGCACTGCCCCCACCTTGGCTGCTCGGGGCTGCCAGCGTGCCATCCCTGGCACACAAGCCTTTGTGGGCGAAACCTCCTTCGCCGCGGTCCCAGCGAGCGCCTGGCACCCCGGCCAAGCACATCTGGCTGACAGCTGTGGGAGCTGCCCCGGCGATGAGGACACCAGTCCGGAAACGCTTCTTTCCCGGAGAGATTCCCCGGTGCTGTCCAGGCTCCTCTCCCAGCACCATCCCTGCCCCACCAGCTGGTAGAGGGATGGTGCCCAGAGCTGCCGGCAGCCCTGGTTTAAGTGGCAGGAGCAGGGCTGGGAGCTCCCATTCCAACCAGTGAGCTGAGAAGGGACTTCCCAGTGGTGAACCAGCACGAGGGTGGGATGCAGGTGCTGTCAGTGCAAGGCTGAGTGCAGAGTGGCTGCATGCACGGTTGGACTCGCCGTCAGCTCTGCTGCAGCCAAACTACCTCGTGCTGTGCAGTCGGAGCAGCATGGCAGCAAACTGCCCTTGTCACTGGCCTGCAGCAGCGCAGGCAACAAGCCCTGGGGTGAGCTGGGAGTGGGAGCAGCCGGGGTTTACACCCCCAAGACAGGTCCTTGTAAGCCCTGTGTGGGATGGGTGTTCGGTGCGTGCTCTTGGGACGTGCTCTGGCTCAGCACTGCCCAAATCCTGCCCACCCGTGGGAGGAATCGAAGCTCGGGGGAGGCAAAGGCTGGAAAAGCTGCTTCTGCCCTCTGTGGGCACCGCTGCAAATAAAGCTCCCACAAACATCCCTGGGAGTTCAGGACTGGGTGGTGTGGGGTGGTCAGCCTGGCTGAGCACCCAGTGCAGTGGGTGGGAGTGGGGGGCTCACACGTCCTCCAGCATCCCTCTCCATCAGCGCTCCCACCCCGTATCCCACCCACCCCCCTGAACTTGTTGCTACTGTCATCTCTAAACACCATGCAGAGATATGAAGGGCTGACAGTCGCCTCTTCTCCTGCCAGGTTAAACTGTTCCCCAGGAATGTCTTATTATTCCCACAAGTCAACTTCCCCCTTCGTGGTATGTGTCCAGGGGTCAGGCCTGGCACCACATGAAAGCGAAGGGTATTCAATAACCTAGAGCCGTGGCAAGGCTCCAGTCCAAGCCCAGCCCTGCTCGGGGTTTATTGCTGCCTTTCCCCATTTGTTTCCTATAAACAGCACATGGGAATATTTAGTAGGTTTCAAACAGAGCTTTTTGCATAGTCTCCCTCGTCCACCATGAGCTGCTCGGTAGTAGACAGTTTTAATTTACTTAATGTAATTTTTTTTTCGCTTTGTGTTCTTCCAGAGGGGCTGGGCTGCTTTTGACCCAGTCTCCCCAGCAAATTACTGCACAGCTCTGTAATTCCCAGTGGTGGGAGAGGCAGTGGGAGCCTGGGACCTACTCCCTGTTGAGGAGGGAGTGTGTTGCCTTACTCATCAAAGGAGGGGAAAGGGTGAGGTGGGGGGTCACCCTTTTAGCTGCATGTCAGCAAGGTGGGCATGGGGGCTTTCCTGCCTCCCAGGACATAATTCTACCCCCCAAGGCTGTCTTGGAACTGGATGAGGGGAAGGGGCTGTTTGGGGTCATGCTGGCTGGTGAAGTGTGGCTTTTGTCACCGCCTGGGCAGGTGACAAGACGCTTGCCAGCTCCAGCCAGAGAAGCCACTTCATTGCAAAAGCTCTGGCTTCCCATCCTTGGGGCTGGCAGCAGCTGGGGGGCACCCCTGGGGTGAAGCCCACCAGGTCTCCCCCACGCTGCAGGCTCCTGGCACCCTTGGTACAAGCAAGGGAGGTGTGAATCCCTGCTCCCACAGAGCCAGCAACCCCCATTCACCACCCACACGCTCCTGGCCAGGCCACAGCACCGCACACAGCCCGCAGCGGGGCTGGCACAGCCTGGGGGGCACAGTGCTTCCCAGGGTGATGGTTTTCCCACCATTAATGACCACAAATAGCACATCTCAGGTCCCTCTGCAGCACCTTGGGCTGGCAGGAGACCCTGCTACCGTTCAGGCAGGGCAGGAAGAGGCCGGTCTTGCAAACAAGCAAACATTGACTGTCTGGTTTCCCAGCGCTGCCCATCGGCCCCCCGAGGCCCATCCCCGGCCACAATCCCCTCTGTGCGCTGAGTGTTGGGCAGGTTTCCCTCAGGCAGCAGCTTTCACACGCGCCGACAGCCAGACATTCTTGGTGCAGCGCTGCCGTCACCCTGCCAGCGGCAGGGCGGGGAGCCCAGGCTGCTGCTCGGCCACTGCTCCGCGCCAATGTCACCAACCTCACAGAGAAACCACGAGGGGAACCAGAGTTGACACCGGGATTCTTTTAATGCAATTAAAGTACAGCTGTAAAATGACTTATCATGGTCAACAATGAGAAATGATGGATCTTTTCTGTCTCTGCAACACAAGAGTGGAGCTCCTCCACCTCCAAACCCCACCGGCCACCGCTGCTCCTCGATGTCATCCTCCAGCTGCTTTTAGTGGCATGTGGGCACCCAGAACCCTCCCACCACAGGGACTCCCTTGGGAAAACAGGACAGGGTGAGCCCTCAAGATGACCCAACGTTCATCCAGAGAGCCTAAACAAACAGCACAAGCAGCAGGTTCCTCTCTCAGCAGGTTCCTCTCTCACCTTACGCTCCAGCATAAACCTACAAAGGTATCTGAGCCACCAGCTCCAGTGGAAGAGCGAGCCACAGGCTTCAAGCTCCCAGTTACCTCTGAGATCTGTGCCTTCATGCTATGTAAAGTGATTTGAGAACTGGCTGTGTGTCCTGGATGGGTGAGACAGCAGAGGAAGTTGGTTTCCCAATATTTTGCTTTTTGAGATCTCTTTGTTTATTTTACAAACAGCAGGTGCTACAGACTGCCAGAGCTTGCCAAGTTCAAGTAACACAGGAAATTCTGCCACAGCCTGTGAGAGTAGACCCAGCACCATCCCCTTGCTGCAGTGTTTACACACTGTAACAGGAGAACAGGCTCTACCTGGTGAAATGTGCTTTAAATTCGTCCTGGTTGTTTGTCATCCCGTGAACACGCACGCGGCCCCTGGGCCGTGCACACCGCAGCGCCCTGATGGCACCGCAGCCACTCGTCCCTTATCTCCCACTTAAAATATTTATTGCCACTCCACTGGAATCTAATGCTCCTCCCTTTCTGAGGGTTATGAGAAGCTGGGGAAGAAATGCTGCAGAAAGACCCAGGCCACACCACCCTCTTCAAGCTGCCGGTGATGCCGCCACTCTCCCGCAAAAGGAGCCGCCGCGACCGGGTCACAGCACTCGAACAGCTCACCCAGGTCACCCTTTTATCGAGCTTGCATTTTACTAGAACCTTCCAAATCAAATGCAGGAAGCCAGTTTGCTCTACAGAAACACTACACACTTATCTCCTAATGAATTTTAAACCCCTTTTTAAGGACAGCATTAACAGTAAATCAGTGGGTGCTGGGAAGTTGGTCGCCAAGTCTGGTAAGAAAACATGGATTCAGAGTTGAAGAGACTGGAGCTCTTCTGGAGTTTGAGCAGTGGTTCTCGCACAACCAAACATCACAATTAGAAACTGAGCATAGAAAGAGTTCCCAGGGGAATAAGAAAAAAGACATCACCTCGTGAAAAAGCTTCAGGAAGAACCTGTGAAATGAACAGCAACCAGACAAGTGTCTTTTACAGAAGATGGAAGGAACGGTAGAAGAATATAATTACACCTGAAACAGTCAGTGAGTCAGTCTGAGCACAGGGAGGGGCACTAGACGCCTACAGATCTGTGATGAAAGCTAATGGCCACACCAGCTGGTCCCCTCCAACTCCAAAGGGAGCCTGGGTGCGACTCACTCTTCGCCAGCAGGAAGATTGTCTTCAATCCGCCTGATGAACTTCATTCTTATTTCTGTGACGCTGTCACCCTTCAGTGTGTCCTGGACAAATTTGACATCCACATCCATCTGAACCTAGGTGATGGAAGAGGAAAAAGAAGAGCTGTTATTCACCTGCCTGCCCACAGAAGCTTTTCCAGAAACTCTCTGACTGGGAAGCACCAGCTTAAGGACCCCGAGGGCACGACATACAACAGAGCTCTAGGGAATCACTGGCTGTTTTTCATGATCACCCCCTCCTTGTACTGGAAGTTTATGTGGTGGACAACAAGCACCTGCCTCAGCAAAAGTACCTCCTACAGCACACTCAGGACTCCCTGCAGGGATCAGAGCCTCCTTAACCCTATCTGTCAGGGCTACATGTCCTCTACACATGTTCCTGAGGAATTTCAGCTAAGCAAGAGTATCAGGCCTAAATACATACTCCTAGACTTGAGAGATGGCTGTTCTCTTGATCCTGTCACTTCCCAATGAGGGCTCAGAGCAGTTACAAAGTGAAGACTTTGAAGCTTTGTAAAACTTCAAGGAGATAACAGTGCTTGCACTTGGGTCATAACATGACAGGACCTGGCCAGCACCTCTGAGACTCACGGCTGCTGAACACAACGGCAGCCGAGCACTCCTGCGGTCCTGCTCCTCTCCTAGGGACGGATTTCAACTCCAAAGCAAGCACAGAAGACACAACACAGACCAGACACTGAAGTATCTGCCAATACCTTGGCTAGTCATACCCCTATCTCACTGGAAGAGAGATGTTGGCTCACCATTTCCAGGGCACCTCGCAGCACTCCACACAACAAGTTGGAATAGATGAGGGATGAGTGGTTGTCCGGGAGCTCAACAAAGTCCACCAAGGGGTTATTTTCCAAGATCAGGGAGAACTCATCACCTCCAGGACTCCAGTTGGTGATGCTTGGAGTGATGCCCAGGTACATTTTAAATGCTATCTGTTATGTCAAACAGAGGTTGAATGAGAAGACATCCCATAAAGCCACAGCACAGCTCCGATCTTGGTAAAATTACGGAGAGCTTTAAGAGCACCACACCCTTCTCCCAGTTCCCACCAGTCAGCAGCTGGCAGGGATCTAATTCTCTCTTTCCAAAATCTCAGTCCAGCTCTCAGAACAGCCCTGTGAGTAGCAAACACTCGATCCTCACGTGCAAAACCTGAGAGTTACCTTTGCAATAACATCTGCGGTCTCACGGAAGTCATGGCACCTTCCCACGTTGGACCGGGCCAGAAAGTCTTCTATCAGCCTAACACCTATGTTGTAACCCCTGAGAACATACCAGAGAGCAGCAGTTACAGTGTGTGACAAGCATCTGCTTTAGAAAGACATTCATAAAAGAATATGGTGGAAAAAATACCAGTATTAAGTAAAATTCTGTCTGCCAGGCTTTAATTCTTTGCCCAGCATACAAAGACGTGACTACCACGAGCCCGAGCTCCTAGAAGGCTCCACTGAGGCAGATCCACTTACATTTTGTCAAGCTGCTTGTTGACATCCTCATCATTCTCGTAGTCCTTGCACAGCTGGGTGACCAGAGCACCATAGGTCAGTGTGAAGAGCTCTGAGTTCTAGACAGAGGCAAAAGGAATTTAGCACAAGCCAAAGAGAAAACTGACCAAGTGCTGCTGCCTCTGTGTCCAGCGCTGCTCCCTTGGCTGGGAAAGAGGGAACAGAAACCTGCTGTCTAAAAGGAATTTGCTGCTTAATAAGGAGAGATCCCAGCTCATACTTTGGCAAGGCAACTTCAGCCTCCTTGGACTTTCTCTCTCTCCCTCTCTCCACACACAGAGCGCTGCACACACACACACGGATCTGACCTGAAGAGACAAGCCAGGAGGCTGCTCACACTCTGTAGCCATTCTCAGAACTTGTTAGCCACGAGTTCTCTCTGCTTTACAGGGTGTATCCACAGGTAACTGGAACAATACCTCCAGCTCACCCCTCGTGCTGCCGAGCACCTCCTCGAAGGCTGAATGTGTGGCTGTCGGGGACCTGAATATATTTCACCCGCTGACCTAGAGGTGCAAACTCTACCAAGAAAAAAACAAGACTCATCTGCTCCCTACAATGTTGTCTAGGCACTTAAGTTGCTTCAGACATCACAGTCAGCTCCTCAGCCCCAGAAGAGGAACAGTAAGGACAACCTCAGGTCTGCTCGGCACATCTGCGGTGTGTACAATTGACTTCTGGGCCTGCCTGGGGTCAGAGTGCCCTGGGCTTCCCTCACAGAGCCACCAGGTTTGAAGAAAACACCAAGGGAAGAGAGATCTCCTCCTTGGCTGCAAAACAGAAAAAGCTACTTGGCTTTAGCTTTCCCCAGAACCTGTTTTCAGGAACAAATAAACCAGAATAATTTATTTCTGCTTTCAGTTTGAGCATTCAGAAACATGACAGAGAGTCTAATCTCGGATTAAAAGCCTATCACCTACCATGAGATGCATAGATGCAGAAGGTGAAATGAATGGCAAATACCAATACTACAGAATGAAAGCAGCAGGCAGAAAGGGAGGGAAAAGAGACAACATCAGAGTTAAGTGACAACACTGACCACACTTCAACCTCAAGAAGTTTACACAAAGCCAAGACAGACACGAGGAATCACTCCCAAACGGCAACATTCAACAAATAAAACCAGGGAATTCCACCTTGTCACTGTAATTCAACAGCACTTGGCTCCCAAATGGCTTTAAGAACCAGGCTGGTTCCTTGGTACTTTTAGTTTAACTTTCAATGTAAAAACCAGAGACATTCTTTGAGTTTTTTGGGGTTTTTTTCTTGCAATTCTGCTTTCATCTTGGAAAGATAAAGGTTGTGCAAGTTCCCCCCAAATGACAAGGCAGAAGCCTCCTGTAGCTCAAGCAGCCAAGTCGGATGTTCAGCAGAGAACATGCAGAAAGGTCACGCTGTTTTCAGGAGTTCAGTAACTTCAGTAACAGCAGGGCTTGGCAGCTGGAGAGAGCAGGGGGTGGATGGATGGAGGAAATCCAGCTGTTACCAGTCCAAGATGTAACTTACTGTATAAAGCCATCACCTACTGCTACGAGTCCCCACAGCACTGGTCACAGTTATCCCCAGTAACGCTGCTATTCGGGTAACTTCCAAGTGTTCCAATAAGGCAGATTTCAAGATTCATATTTGTAAACAAATACTTTAATTTTCACTCCATCTAACGGAGCTGAAGTGCCCAACACTCCTTCCACTGTTTATAGTTTTTGTATTGCAGACTAGTGTACAGTCCTGACAGTATACAAGAGTTCAGGGCTAGAAAAATGTCAGAATCCCCCTGTGGAACCATTGACTCCTTAAGTATAAATCGTTTCATTGAAGGAGATGGATCCCTAGAAGGGAATCACTCATGGTGTGGCAGGGGAAAGAGTTGGCAGCTGCCTGGCCTCTGCTGAGCCAGAACCAACCCATCAGCAGGGCCAAAGAGGGAGAAAGAGCATTTTTGTATTTATTACTTGCTTTCAGAGCCTGACATTTTATCGAAAATTAATTAACTTGACCTGTCCTGACCCAGACTCGGCTCTGCAGTTTTATTCCCCATGTCTCCATAGCTGGACTGATAACGTGGAATCGGGTTAGAGAGGAGAAACAAGAACAGCCTTGGCGTTTGGACGGTAAAGGTTCCATAACCAGAAGTGGCCCGTTCCCGGCGCATCTCTGAGCCCGACACGCAGCCGCTGCCCTCCGGCTCGGCAGCACCGGGTGTTCGCTGCCCTACGGTGCAGGCGACGGGACCTCCGGTATGGAACCGCTGCTGGTACCGGACACTTTATGTTCCTGAGCTCCCGCAGTGGGGGCCGCGCCACGCCCCCAGCTCCGCACCGCTGACCTCGGGCCTTCGGGGCGGGCGGAGGAGGCGGAGGAACGGAGCAGCGGCTTCCTGCCCGCGGGTCGCGGCCCGGAGCGGGGCGGGAAGGTCCCGCCGAGCCCACCCGAGGCGGGCAGCGCGGCCCAGCGGCCGGACGA
>VXBZ01006791.1:356068-388868 GCA_013399135.1 Heliornis fulica
CGCCGCTCGTCCCGGCAGGGCCTTGCTCCACCCCCCGATCCCCACCCCCCCACCTTTCCCGGGCCTCAGCGCGGCGCTGCCCCTCCTGGTGGCCGCCATGTGCCGGGCGCGGCCTGCCCCCGCCGGACGAGGCTCGGAAGCGGCGCGGGGGCGATCCCAGGGCCGTCCTGGGCCAGGCCCAAGCGGGGCCTCGTGGCTGAGGCTGGCCAGGCCTCGCGTCGCCTCCTCGCGTCCCCGTGGTCGGTTGAGGCCGGCCGGGGCCTGTCCCCGCAGCTGCCCTTGGCCCGGTCCGGCCTGGCCTGTTCCCAGACATGCATCGCTCTGTTTCGGCTCAGCCCATTCTTGGAGGTTCCCGGCCTTTGCTTGGGCCTCTGGGCCCCGTCCCCAGAGGCTCGTTCGGCCTGTCTCCGGGGGTTACTCCCTTCGCCCGAGTCACGGGCGGCATCCGAGGGTTCCCGCATGGTCACTGCTGCACGGGAGGCAGTCGGGAAAACTAGGCCTGCAGGGTTGCGGGTGAGAGGCATGGGGCAGCAGATTGCAGGGGTAACACATTGTCTGGCCCACAGCTGTGACCACATTGTGGTGTTCTCATTCCCCTCGGAGAAGAGAAGGCTGCAGGGGAGTCTCATTGCAGCCCCCCAGGACTTCAAGGGAGCGTATGGAATCGGGGTTTCACAAGGGCAGAGAGTGGTGAGACAAGGGGCTGGATTGAAGCTGGAGGACGGAAGGGTCAGGTTGGAGATCAGGGGAAGCTCTTCATGGAGAGAGTGGTGATGGTCTGGAAGGGGCTGCCTAGAGAGGTGGGAGATGCCCCAAGCCCGGAGGTGTTCAAGGCCAGGTTGGATGGGACCCTGGGCATCCTCCATCCTGCAGGCTTGGAGGTTGGTGGCCCTGGCTGTGGCAGGGGAGGGTTGGAACTCAGTGATCCTTGGGGTTCCTTCCAACTCAGACACTTTGCGATTCGTGTGTAGCTCAGGCTCTCGCACTGGTGTTCGGGACCGTGTCTTTCTCGGTGCTGCAGGGTGCATTTGTTCACTTGTATTCCCCACTCTACATCTTCTGGTGTAAAAGTGAAGCTTGGTAGAACCTCAGGAGATGCAGTGGAATGGGCTTTGGGGTGGCACAGAGGAGCATGTGATCACTGAGCCGACTTTTTCACCAAGACAACAAAGGCTTTTTTCCCTTGGTCTTGTTGTTTTGGGGAGATAAATGTGTTTAAAGTTTCTATAAATGTATTTCAAAGTCTCTGCAAGGTAATTGTCACTGTAATTGCATTCTGAATGGCTTTCTGAGTGTGTTTATGTGCCAGAAGGTGACGTGATGACTTCAGAATAAGCAGTACTCTGTGCAGCAGCCTCGGGAGGCGCAGGTTCACTCGGCTTGGCTCAGCGTGAGGACTCCGTGGATGCGGAGTGGGTGGTGGTGCATGTGCAGCAGCGTTTCCTTGGGACTTGTTGAAGCTGGGGTACTTGTTTTTCAAGTATACAGTGATGTGTCTGGTGCTGTGGCACTAGAAAAGATTTGTTTATTGAAATAAACAATATTTAAAGCTGTTTAGAAAGTGTTATAGGTTGTCTTATAGCGGATGGGTGGAAGGAGAAGAGCCTTTATCCGTGGCTTCTGCGGCAGCACAGAGCGCATGTGTAAGGCTGCAGGGTCACATCAACAAATGGACCTTTTCAGGAAGCCTTTTTCTAGGAGCACAAACAATTAAATCACCCAGTTACTCTCCCCAGAGGACTCTTGCAGTATTCCTTCCTGCTACTGGCAAATCAGATAGTTCTGTCAGTGCTTATGGTAAGGCAAACATGACGTTTTAGGTATGTTTTTACTGTGCCTTTTGTGTCGACGCTGCCCTCAAGTACTGTGGCTGAAGAGATCTCGTTTTGGGGTTTTATTGCATAACCTGGCTTCTATTCCTTTAAAAAGATGTGTTTTGAAGCCTAGCTCTGAGATTGCCTTTAAGACAGTATATTCTGGAGACAGAAAATGAGTAGACACAACAGTACCTTATCCTGGAATGTTTAGTTGTTTGTATACTTGCTCTGGCACTGTGTGGGTGCCCAGCACAGAGTGAGGAAATGGCTGATTTTGTGATCTCCATTAGTAGTTACACATTCTAACCATGGCTAAGAGGATTAAATAAGGCATTTATTGTAGAGAAATGTCTAAAATGCACCTTCTTGTGACATAGGATCCCCTATAGAGTCTGAGGCCTCCTGATTATGTCTAAACTATTTTTGGCTCCTGTTATATATTTTTGTTTTGCATCCTCCCTGATGTGTGTTAGTTGTTCTGACTAACAGGGGATTGGGGTATGTGCATCAGAAGTCAATTTTAAGAGATATATCCAAAGTCCTTAAGAAGCCAACATTGCCAATTAAAAAGACTACTCTGGAAGCAGTACTCCACCAGATAGGCCTTAGTGTCCCAAGGCATCTTCTCAGAGCTGGTGCTGATGACATGAGAGTGTGTGAGATCTGTCAAGGATACAATCTGAGCACAGGGGGGTTGCAGGGCTCTGGTGTCTGAACAGGTGGCTGCAGCGCTGCTGCCCAGCTCGGGCACCTGCCCGTGGGAAGGAGGAAGGAGCAGGGCACTGTGGCATCACCACAAGGCTGTGGGAGGTCTTGATGGCTGATGATTTGAATGTCTGTGCTTTTACATCTTTTTTTTTTATCTAGGGTCAACCTTTTCCCTGCCACTTTACTGTAAAGAAACAACCTAGCTGTGGTAAGCAGGCATCTGTAGCACACTCCACCTGTTATGTTTTTGAAGTGCTTGCAGGAAATGCATTAAGGTAGTGGTGGATCTTGTTGCCCTGTAATATGTCTGTACAGACTGTGTGTCAGCAGCGGTGGCACATACCTGTTGTGATCAATCCATGCCCAGGTTATCAGTGTGGTTCTTTGCAGAAGTCATGCCTGTGTTTTGGCTGGGTTATGCTCTGATGTCTTCCTGGTTTTGGGTTTTTTTTTCCATTCCTTGCTAATTCCATGTCTTTCTGCGAGCTCTTTATCCCTGGAAAACATAGCTCTGCCCTTAGTGCTTTAGTAAGTGCTGTTCAGAAAGAGCTTTCCCTGTATGCTGGCATGTCAGCACGGCCACTACCTTCACTTGTAATTTTGCTTCAACAAAAATAAGGTTGTCTAGTGTGTGTTCAGTTAAACAGGCATTCTGCTACAAGGGTCCTGATAATATAATTTAGCTGTCTGCTGGTTTCTCCAGCTTACTTAAGCCAGGAAACTTTGTAAACCAATTACAAAAATTATCATTTGGGTCAAGCTGGGTGTGTGCCCTGTGGGTTGAACGCCTTCCATCATGTTTGGTGCATTTAGAAAACAAAAATGTTACCTGTATAAAACACCAGGATATAAAATAGGTGACGACCCATGTACGTCACAGGATTTGTAATTTCTTTTTAACCTGTCCCTAATATAAAAGCAATCTTGCTGTGAGTTGACTAGGAGGTACTGAGCTGGACTGGTTAAGCTGAGGATGCTTTTAACTGTGTATCTGTGGTGTTCCCTTTGTAGTTGTATCCCTAGCTCCCTAAAAGAATAGTCCCACTTTGCCAGAAGCCTGGTTTTTTTATTATTATTATTTTATTTTTTTTAGCCCAGTTGGCTTTGTCTTTTGCAAAATGACAGTGTGCCATGTCACAACTGTTAATTGTTTAAGCAGCCACATATCCCATGAATTTTTTCCACATCTGGAAAAGTTTAGAATGTCCTGCACTATGTTTAATGGCTGCGTGTGCCAGTACCGTAACGTGGGGTTTGGGTCGTATGGTTTCATCTGAATTTTGATGGGACAGAGAGTTCCTCTGTGTGGCTGGATTCCTGCTGTATATTCAGCCATATGGTGGAATTTTCTAGTGTTCATAGCAAAATCTGTTCTGTCTGCCTGGGGGGCTTGTGCAGGGTCATCCTGTGAGGCTGTATAAATGGCTGGCGGTGGGCGTTGGGGTTGTGCTGGCTTGCCTCACGCTGAGCATCTCTCTTACTGTGCTCTGAGCCTGTTCTGTACTGCTGGACAAGCCCAGCAGCATGGCTTATTCGGTAATGGGTCCCAGGGTGAGGAGAAGGTGTTAGATTTAGCACGAGAGCTCATCTTGTCTCTGCAGTCTGCTGGGGTCATGCCCGGGTGGTGCCCAGGAAGTAGGTGCCATTTTGTCTCTGGGTGACAGGCTGGATTTACAGGGCTGAAGTCCCTCTTACCTAAAGGAAACTATCCTTCCCTCTTTGCCATGAAACAGAGCATTAGCAGAGGCTAGCAGATGTAGGTAGTCACTGCTCTTAGGTTTGAGAAAGTTGAGTCCCTGCCTAATTTAGCTTCCATGTCAGTGCTATGAATAGTGAAGTCACGGGATCAGTTTCATGCCAGCTGGGAATGGTGTTTGTGCTCCTTCACTCCATGGTTACCGGAAGCTGCTGTGCCCGTAGAAAAAAATAATCATAATGGCCCACAGATGACACCCAGCCTTGCTGCAGGAACACTGGGGAGCTGGGTGCTTGGGGGTGTCATTTCATGCTCTACTACTCTGGTGCTCTGACGGGGCTCTTGTGCCTTTTGACGTGTGGAAATACTTTGAACGCCTCTCCCTTGTACTGGAGGAGGCCTCTGCAGAGCCCTGCTCATAGCTACTCTTTTGGTAGAGGAGCACATGGGCTGCTCATCAGTTCATCTCCAGATTTGTCATCCAGCCATTTTTAGCCTGCCATGATCTACAGTGTAAGGTAGCTGGACCCAGAAAAGCCCCTGCTGTAACGCTGTCCCCTCCCCACTGCTCCCCGCATTTCACTTGTACCTCTGGGTGAGAGGAGGAGAGGGAATCCTGGCAAGTAACCTCAGGGGTTTCTCTGCTCTTGCAGTGTGAAAGGTGATGGCTTGGGGGACATGGGGGGTGTTTAAGCTGAAATTTTGCTCTCAAGAGAGTGAGACTCAGTATGGATGATGTCAGCCTGGCTTAACAGAGGGGTGTACATGTGATATCTGGTAGGGATTGTGTACCTGTTATTTCAGGCCCTTTGTGTCTGTGAATTATTACAGTTAATTGCTCCTACAGGGCTGTAGATGAGATCAGTTTTCTGAGTTAAGGATCTGAGTGTGCACTGATTAGGTTAAGTAATTTTGGCAGCTTTATTTTTTTTTAATTGGGGAATGGTGCTGGGATGAATGGCTAAAATCAGAATCCTTTCCTATGCTTGTGAAATGTGAGGATATACCAGTATCTTGATTGGTTTAAATTTCATTTTTCCCTCTTTTACTTAGGTGAGAGCTCAATCACTTCTGATAAAGCAGTATTCAGAAACATATTTGATGGGAGACTTATACAAGGTATGTAAACGTGGCACTGAGAACTGAGTGAGTTCATTCCATAGATACATTGATTTCTTTGGACAAGCATTTACTTCTGGTCATAGCCTAGCAGAACATAGGGATAGCTTGTCCTGATGGCTTTTGCTTATGATAATGCTGTAATTTATTTTTTTAAAGATCTTTTAATCTTATACTGAGTCATGGAAATCTTTTTCTTTGTTTTCCCCTGAGGTGAATTAAGGTAGAGATATACCAAGTGTTAGCTTAATCACAAATACAAAAATGCTTTTAGGTTTTGCTGCTTATAAATGAAGGTTGCTGGAGCCTGTGTTTTCACAGCTTAAATGTGTGAAGAGTAGTAATCCTTTAGGACAGATTGAGTTCTGGCTGTGCCTGTGCTGTGTGTTTCTGAAGGTACTCTGAAAAGCCCCACTTTCAATTCTCATTTAAATTGCTTCCTGTTTCTTTGGAGGCATAACGTCCACCTTTTTGTAAGTGCATTCCTCCAACCAGAGAAGTGCTGGTTTGGACAGTCTGCTGATTTCCAGACTCTGGTGACCTGAGAGCATTGAACACTTCACTGGAGGTCACAGTTTATTCTTCCAGTGCTGTGAGGGAGTAGCACAGTAACTTCGCTTACACACCGGTTTGAATTCTTTTGGTGAACTGGTTTGTGAATAGTTTTCATATGTAAATTGGAACATTTCTTGTTTCTTGGGGGGCTCTGAAACTACAGGCACAAGGACTCACAGACCCCTAACAGTTTTGGCAAGGATTCAGGTCACATCCAAAAACTTCTCAAAACAGTAGGACTGCACTGTGAGGAAGCCACTAGTTTTGAGAAAGATTTGATTTCTCTGCTGCCTGTGCCCAGGTTGTGTAGCACTGGAAGCAAAAAGCTGATGAAGAAGGTTTTCCTTTCCCCTTTGTGTGTTTTTCTTTGTTTGTTTGGGATTTGTTTTTGTGGTTGGTTTTTTTTTTTAATTATATTTTTCGAAACTGTTTAGCACCAAATCCAGCTGCCTGACTTTGTAACAAAAATGTTCCAGTTTTCTAATCAGGTTTTTCATGGATTTTTTTCTTTAAGCTCCCTGTTGCTAAACTATCTGAATAATAATATAACACCTGTTAGTCTCAAAGGTACATAAAATAGTTTTTAGCCAAGTAACTAGTGTCAGAAATAGTCACTGATTGGTGTTTACAGTTTATTTGGAATGGGATTGTGCAGCTCAGCAATCTGCAGAATCAGTTCTTTTTAAAAGAACCTGTAAGCAGCCTCCCAACCACTCTGCAGAACATGCTTCTAATTACCTGAAACCAGGGCTGGAGCTCGATATTAAACTTCTTTAGAGATTAGTTTAATTGTGTGAAAACCCAAACATGCTTGAAAGAAAATCTTAATGTTCAAAGCATATGGGTTAGAGAGAAATTGGAACTGCTGCTGACAAACTAGTGTTTCTCTTGCTGTGGCAGAGTAATCTGAATTTCCACTCTCCCCCAAGTGTGTTTGGCATGTATTAAAGTAGAACACTCTGCTTTGGTTTTATTGTTGCTTTTGTTTCTAGCAGTGTTGTCCAGGAAAATTTTTGTTGAGGAGGTTGGTAGGTGTAGTTATAGGCTTGAGTTTAATTTATATCATTAATCTTCTGAAAATGTACACTGGATACTTGATATAGAAAAAGGAATTGTTCTGCTTTTTGTCACCCTAATGACTTTTTTTGCACTACAAGTGAAGTTCACAGCTGTCGTGCTTCTGGGCTGCTCCTCTAGTGCAGGAGCTTTACTTCAGTATATTGATGGCTCTCAAACTTAACTGATTTAGGAGTATTATTTTCAACTTTTAATTTAATGTAGGACTTTTTGGTAGTTAAACTGCTATGGTCATTATTTTGATAATTTAAAAAATCATAAAAAATCATAAAATTGCTCTTCAAGAAAGCAGTGATCTGGGAGCCACAAGGGAACCGTGTGTGTCCTGTCTTCATGCTGGCCATGGTTGGGCTGAGGGCAGCTGGTTGTGGAGTGTTTGCTGGCTCTGTTGCTGTGTGCTGCCATCCCTGCAGCAGCCTCAACAGGTGCAAGTGCAAAATGCTGCTTAGAACTGCACATCTCTCCAGGGAACTAATGTGCAGTTTGAAAAATATCCATTTTGGGCAATTGCTGCAGGGAAAAAAAAAAGAAAAAAGAAAAGGACAAAAGAAAAAGAAGGAATAGCTCTTCTGTTCTTTACCAGGTACATGTCTGGTTTGTCACTGGTGTGCTGCTTTTTAATGTGTGTATTGAGCCTGAGTGCAAGAGGAAGCACCAAATTTGCAACAATTCTAAGTATGTTTTTATATGAGCCCAGTAACTTGTGTTTGGTGTCCTGAACCAACTTGTTTGTGTCCATGTTGGTGTTTTAGGAGTAGTTTGGTGTTGACGTTGTGCAGCTCTTATTCTGCAGGTAGATAGTGAAATTGAACCAAGATTGTACTGAAATTAATTTTAAAAGGTGCTGACAGTTGTGAGCTTCTGTTGTGGATTTTCTTGACACATTTTATTTCTTTATAGTTTATCATTGTATCTTGGCAGTTCTTACCAGCAATACTCTTGCCCAGAGTCTTCTGATGAATCTATATGTGCACTAGTTCTAAAGCACTTGCCTAGGACAAAGGCTACCACAGGTAGTAAATTGACATAAGCCTTTCAGCTATCTTACCTGAATCTTAGAGAGCTTGTGTTGTGGGAAATGGAGCTGACTTTTTTACTGTGTAGTTCTTGACTGGTTCTATACATTTATTTTTGCAGTGATTGCTATTGCCTTATTATAGAAAAATACACTGCATAAGGATTATTTTTAAAGAATTAACTAACCTTGTCTGGGTTTTGGAGATCAGGATTATGAGATGTAGACTTGGCTGAAGGAGAATTTTTTTTTGTTCCCTGACAATGAAGGCTGTTATGAACCAATAAAGTAGCAGTTCAGCTGTTTCCTCCCAAACTGAATGTTTGTGCTAGCAAACACTAAATGGATGACAAGATGCCCAGGCAGGCAGGAATATTTTCACTAATGAGGAGCTATCTTTTTTGCTTTGGGTCTTACAGTAAAATAAACTGTAACTGCTTTATTAAATGCTGGCCAGAAAGGAACAAGTAAATTTTTGTTTTCTTACCTCAATTATGTAGACCTTTCTACAAATGCTTTTCCAAAATATTTCATATTTGCAAGTGTAGTGTTTTGTAAACACAGTTCTAAGGTCTGTATATAAGACATTCCACTTGTTTCCAGGTGGTGTTAGTGTTTATGCTCAGTTATAAACAGATAGGAAGACTTGCTTCTTCTGGTAGGGACGTGTCTGCTGTGTGCTTCTCTCTAAGCTAGAAAACTGTGGTGCTGTGTGGTGCAGTAATCCTGGATAACAGGCTGGAGGTGGAGGGATTTCAGCCATAACATTTTGTTAGGTGGCTTTTCTATAAAGGGTTGTGGTTGTTACGCTTTAACATCTTTGAAAGGTCTGAAATAATGAGGAGTGCTTCTTGAAAGACTTAAAAAAAAATTAAATCCAGAGAGGAGTGGAAGATGGAAAGAGACAGTCATTAAAGTGATACAGGCCAGTTGGAAATGGGAATCAAATTCCTGGAAAAAAGGCATTGTGAAAAGTAGAAATGTTCTTTATTTGACCTGTATCTTGGCATATAGAAATGTTCTTTACAGTGTTCTGGAATATGAAACTGCTGCTGGACTATGACTTCTGTTTCAGCAGAGAGCATCGAGCACGTTTCCTACTTTCCATATCTGGAAGAAATGTTGGCTGTTCTGGCTTGTTGTGTGTTGTCTTGGTTAATTTCTTTGTAGTAGGTTAATTTCTTTGAGTGTTCTACAAAGGGTCATTCAACACCTCTGTGTGGTGGATTGGACCAGAAGCTTGTGGTAATGCTGGTGTTTGGGGAATAGGTGAAAAAAACAAACTGAAACACAAGATTTTTGTCACTAAACTGTGGGGAGTGGGCAGAGGAGGGGGAGGCCATGGCATGTTGGGTTTTTTTCCTGGTAGCCACTGTGAAAGGCAAGATTCACTTTCAGAGAAAGTGTAATCTGCAAGTAGCCTTGAAACCCTTTTTTCAATGAGGTAAACAGAAGAAATTAACAGCCTTAAGATTGTTTTATGGTTTCACACAGTCTCACTAGCATTCCTGCTGTTACATCAAGGGTTTAATAACAGGGAGTTATTTATGAGGTTAACTGCTTTCTTTTCTAAAACTCAAACCCCTCTCACAGCACATGGAAGGATACTGAAATGTAATTGTAGACCTGTCAGAAGAGCTCGTGGTGGACTGGTGGCACCCTTGACCATGACAACATGCTGATGGATGAATTTGTCAGGAAAACAATTGCTTCTCTTGGCTTGTGGATTCTCTTTAACAATGTAGGAAAAAACTTAGTCCTAAACCCAGTAAGACCATACAAATGACCTGAGAGAAATGACTTCAGTAGCACTGTACAGATGTAATGACAGTGATTACTACAATGCAACAGGACATGGCATGGGAGGTATGGAGGAAGGAATTAGTAGTCTTACCATTTTGAAATCTTGATAACCATTCTAGAAGCTACATTCTTCATAAGCAGCATGAAAGAGTTCATAGTGAAGGGGTGAATGAGCTTTTGCAGTGTGTGTACTCTGAAATACTCCTGCTGAACATTTTGAGTATAGCACTGTAATGGCTTAAGGGGGCTCCTGTTGGTGGCAGTAAGCACAGTGGTCTACATACAAAGATGCTTCAATGAATTTTCTTCTCATTTCAGGTTTGCTTCCTGATTTCATAATTGACAAAGCTGAGACGGTGAGACCTGACTGTTGAAGGGTGAGGAGGGTGAAACCTGCTCAAGCAGGTGAGCACACAGTAGAAAATACAATCTTCAAAAGTGGTTTTGAAGTAAAAGCTCAGCCTTATGTCTTGGAATGTTCTGGCTTGTCTTCCAAATAGGTGGTAAATATATGGATGAAATACAACAATTTGGTGAAATAATCTTGGAACAAATACCTGCTTATTTGGGGTTTTGTGGAGGTTTTTTTTTAAATGATAGTGAGTTTTTTGGCATCACTGTGGAGTGGAGTTGAGCTGTTCTTTTGAGTTCTGTCAGGAGACTTAAATTAAGTAAATCATTAACTTTCCTGACGCTGCTTTATGACAAAAGTTTGTCTCCCAGGCAAAGTCCAGTGTTCTGGTTTAGTAGGAGTGTTTGCCCTGACATTGTTTTTACTACTTTTAGAGGTATGGCAGACTGATGTGAAGGTTCAGAAAGGGATATGATAAAGTTTGTTTCTTCAAATAGCCTACAGATTTTAGGAAACACTAATTTTGAGAGTGAGAGGCTCCATCTCAAAACCCTTCTTATTTGTTAGTGGGGATTGTATGAACAGGTCACAGAATTGGTCTGAATAAAAACATACTTGTAAACCAGAACATTTGTAACCTCTGTCACGACAGATTAAGTTTAGAATGTAGATTTTTTTTTTTTTTGGATGTGAGACTGCACTGTTTGCTAAGATCTGCTGGACAGCTTGTAGCTGGGTCTTCAAAAGACAAACTAAACCAGGACAATTTTGGAAGTTCCTGGCAGTGTTTGCAGGAGTGCATCTCCACCAGATGCGTCCAGTCACGCTCGTCTCTGCTGGGAGATGAGCCCTGGATCAGGCAGCAAGGATCAGCCCTGCTCCTTTCAAGGTAGGGGTGGAGCTGGTGTCACAGGAAGGGAAAGGCTGTTCTGTAGCTGTAAGCAGGAAGGAAATGTGACCTCTGGCAGGCAGATTGTAAACAAGAAGCCCCATACCTCTGGATAAATGCTTCCACTGCAGTCCCCACTCAGGACCAGGCACATTTTACTTTCCAGTGTTGCAGAAAAGCAGCTGTCCCCTGTGAGCTGTGTGAGGCTGTATGCATGTGTGTGCTTTTGGGGCACAGCATCATGCTCAGGGGAAAAATATATGTGGCAAGTTAGCAGCTTTTTGAGAGCTTGCCTTTGCTTCATTACAGGCATCTTTGTTTAACATCAGAGTAACCCTTAGGATGCTTTATAACAATAGGAACTTTCAGAACAGGGTTTTGTTTTGTTTACCAGCTGAACACATTTTATCTCAGTCATTAATTCTTAGAACAACTAAAGTACCTTTGCAACTCCTGTGGTTACACAGCGGAGCTGGAATTGCTCCAATAGTTTGTTTAACCTTTTGGGTGCTGATACAGCATAGCAACTCAGTTTCTATTCTAGTTGGGGTTACCTCATAAAATAGGAATGAATCAACTTTGACAAAGATTAAAAAAACCCTTCCAAGACGAGAGCTTTTGGCACACATCACACATGCCAAGCTGATGTTTGGCTAGTGAGTGCGGTGGATCAAAGTACAGAGACTTGCACAGCTTGAAGCAAGGGATACTTTTAAATGGGACTTGCTGAGTTACTGCCACTTCTACTCTGCTTGGTCTGTCAGCTCTAACCATGCACTTTTTCTTGGAAAATATTTTATTTCAGAAGAGACACAACAGGGAAGAGCTGTGGTGAAAGCTCTTTGAATGATTTTAGTCTATTAAAATATTTCAAGCAGTGCAGAGGTCAGTGTAATAAAGGTAACTAAATGTGATGGTATGTTTGGAGTTTTTTTCCTGAATTACAGGGTTGCTGTTTAGTAAAGCACTATCCTGAAAGGACACAGTTTATGGGATATATGTGTAAGCTCCTTATGGTATGTAGCTTTTTTTTTTTTTATGGGTTTATCGAATCAAAGCCCATCAGGATTCAGTTGGGAACAGCTTTCTTTCTAAGTGGCAATTTAGATTATCTTCCTATATCTTCTGGCTGTTCCTATTACTGTTTTGTTTCTTCTGCTTTTCTAAGTTTTGGTTTACTGTACTTTTGGTTTACTGTACTTTTGGTTTACTGTACTTTTGGTTTACTGTACTTTTGGTTTACTGTACTTTTGGTTTACTGTACTTTTGGTTGTTTTGGCCAATAGACTATCAAACCTTTTAATTTACTAAATTTGATCTACTCTCTGTTGAAACATCAAGGAGAGACCATTCTTCCCTGAAGACCATGCATAGGAATGAACTCTGCTTCTTCAGTGGTAGTGAAGTTCTAACTTTTCATCCCTGGTGCAATTGGGATTTTTCCAAATAAAATGGGAAACACTAAAATACCTTTTTTCCCCTACATACTTTTTTCTAGTGTGGATTATATTAAAATACTTTCATTGACTTGATACAGCATCTTCAGCATAGTGAAAGGGAGGAAGGGTAACATAACACCTTGGTGTGATTTTTAAAGTCAAAGCCGTTTCTGGAAAGTACTAGCTCATGATGAACAGCGACCCACTTTGCCAGCAGCTGCTTCTGTGGCGGGTGTTGGGCTGTTCCTGAAAGTGCCCTGGCAGTAGCTGGAGTGTTTGGTAACCATATATGTAACTTGGCTTTGGAGAGGAACTGAAAGTGAAGACATTGCAAGTCACTCCGTGGAATCTGCTTAAAATGGATGCAGCAGCAGTACCCTGTCGGTTGTGTTTATATACCTAAATGTCTCTACTTAATCACTAGGTGAAAAGAAGAAAAGGTTTTATTAACAGAGTTCCTTTTCCCTGTTTGGCTCCAATGCATTAGCTATATTTGAAGAAAAGTTTATTGGTTACTTTTTACACAGTTAACATTAAAGTTAATCCTTCTCCTAATTCCCAGAGCAGTCTAGCTTTGGTTTTGTGACTCTCGTGTGTTTTGAGCTTCTGTAAGTAACATGAGAGATGCAATATTTTACTAACTTTGAGGAAACAAAATGTAATTTCTTGTAGAAATTCCTAAAGAATTCTGTTAAGCACTAAATAAATGCTGGGAATAATTGTATGTGGTGTTTGGAGAGCAGGTTTCCTTCTCAGTTTTGTTGGCTACCTCTGGATTTGCAGAGTTCACATCTTGATACTGACTGCTGATGTGAAATACTCAGCAATGCAAACTTCACTCAAACTAGCCATTACTCCATTTGCCAGCCTCCTGCTGAATCCTTCAGTTTCTAGGAATGGAATTAAAGGAGACTGGGAATTTGATCTGAGGGGCAAGAGTGTGGAATCTCCTTCCCCCTCGCCAAATCAGGGCCAAAGCACTTTTTATTTACACTGAAGAACTATACTGGAACTGACAGGGAGTCAAAAGCTGGAGCATATTTTGCAGCATGATCAAATTTTAAATTGTAAGGAATTCTGTTTTATGGCTGCATAGAATGATTAAATAGGTCAGCTATTACTGCAGTTGGGAAGCCTGTAAGGGCCAGTCTCTGGTGTACTGGGTTTGCTTCCACAGCTCTTTGTGGAAGGGAAGTTGCTAAAGGATGTTGATGGTGGCATGAAGGGGAGAGTTTAGGAAGGTCCTTGGTGGAAGCCACAGAAGTGTGTTGTACATTTGACTTTTTTGGACACTGAAAGAAATAGAGCATTTAAAATTTTATCAAAATTTGCACCAACAACCTTCAGATGTAAATGCTCTAAGAGGTGATGAAATTTCTTTAGAAAATTGGGCCTGCTGATGTTTCCCAGAGAACAGATGGGGTAGGGTGTAACTGAAACAATATGTGGTCAAACTGTATTTCCTGAAACATCTTTTAAAGACTCTAACCTTTACCTGGATACATGTCTGAAAATAGGCAAGTAATTCAGGATTATAGCTATTCTGAGTCATTTAACACTACAGTGTAATCTCTTCTGTCTCTCTGAATATTTGGAAGGACTGAATTATTTTGGCTGCAACATAACTCCTGGCTGGCTGATAGACCCTTGTAACTGATCACACCAACTGCACAAGCAGGCAGGACACATCCCTGCAGGATTTAACCTGCGTGTTCATGGCGAGGCAGACCTGTGCAAGGAGGGTTATATTCCTGGATCTTGGATTATCATGTTTGTGATTTACCTCTGAAAATTCAGAGAATACTTGGGGAGGGCAGTGGGATTTTTGTCGGGTTTTTTATTGTAAGCCTTTTTATTTCTTTGTTCTTTAAACCAGTGGCAGCTGGCTGTATTGATAGAGATGGGACTGGAATGGTTTGGCTCTTTCAAGGTATTCTTGCTTTAACTAGCAGCACAGCCTTGGCCTCTTCTGGGGTTTAACCTGATGCTTTCAACTGTAGCACTCAAATTTGTAATTACTTTGGGTTGAAAGCATTTTATTCTTTGTGCACATTTCCTCCTTAGACTGAAATGAGCCTTCTCTTCTGAGCCCAACACCGTCCCTCTGTTATTAGGCAGCCGCTTCAGACATCACATTGCCAGCCTTACCGAGCTTCTTGTCACTGTCGCTTGTCAGGCTGCCAGATGTTGCCTGTTATCTCAAATCTGGCGTGTGACTTCACTTTTCAAATGCTTTTATTTCCCTGTTCCCTTCAGGTACAGTTTACAGGTGCTTGCAAAGATGTCTAAAACTAACAAATCCAAATCTGGATCCCGTTCCTCCCGGTCGAGGTCTGGGTCGCGATCACGCTCCAGGTCCTTCTCCAAATCTCGCTCCCGCTCTCGTTCGGTCTCGCGGTCAAGAAAACGCAGGCTGAGGTAAGTGCATGCAGCTTTGAACACAAAGGGTGGAACTTCTTCCTCACTGTCCTGTTCAGATGGCTTCCCACTCAGGTCTTTCCCAGGGAAAGACTTTGATCAGATTCTAGGACACATAGTGTCGTGAGTCTTAGGCTGCTTCCTGCTAACACGAGCTGTTTTGAAGTGCTTTCGATGAGCTAGGAGAATTAATTGTGGCTGTTTCTCAGCATTGTCAAGATGATACTTTTGAGCCCTTAATCTGGTCTCTGTAGTATGTAATTTTACTTTCCTGAGCAGGTCTTTTTTTTTTTTTCCCCTAATATGAATGCTAACAGATACTGTTAATTATACAGTTAAATTAGAAGGTGGTTTTGTAACTATAGCTCATTTTGTTAGGGATGCAAATCTACAGTGAAGCTGTGGCAGCCTTCTTATAGTGGGCCCTCAGAGCAGACCTTTGTAGTTTGTTTTTCCTCAAAGTTATTAATAGAAGCCTGTGTCAAAATGCATGTGTGTCTGTTTCCCTCCCTCCCCGTGCTGTTCTGCGATTCTAATTGCTGCTGTGTGTAATGGGATAGCCCATTGTGCCTCTCCTACTGCTAAGTACATGCAATCTCTGAGATCCACTTTCCTATATTAAAGGTACTCGTGGTTAATGATGGTGTTTAAAATTACCAAAGCAAGACAAAGTACAGAAACATTATTGCTTTTTATCCTGCCCTGAGATTATAAGATTGGAAGTGCTTTTGACCAGACATGTGCTTTGCTGCTGTGTCCTCAGAGCAGGGAGAGGAGTTGGGAAGGTCCTTAGCAAAACTTGCTCCTTGGTTTTGTTGAACAGCTTGGGCTTGTTTTAAGGTTTTGATTGATCCCAGACTCAGAGAGCCTCTGCAGTCATCATGTGTTCTTAATCTCTCTCTGAAAGATTCAAACAAGTTTCACTGTCAGTTTAAGATAGTGCTGTGAAAAGTAGGGGCAATTTTTGTTACTGTTTCCCTGCTCCTCCCCTCAACAGGGGTCAGTTAGCAGAACAACAGTTCTGGATGGGTAGATAAAGCTGATTTCCCTGCATATAAATTTTAGATATCATTTATATGTATAATAGGTTTCCTTACCTCCCTGAATCGCTTCTGATTGGGGCAGTTAAAGGCTCATCCCTTCCCTGCATATCAGGTTATCTGTGTTTTTTTCCTTTTCTTTTGGCTAAGCATTTTGGATCTGGCAAAGATGTTCCAGTTGGACTGGGTATACCGATGTTCAGCTGCTTTTTTCACTCATGTTAAATTAATAACATATATTCTGAGAATCATTAGGCTGTAAACACATGCAACTGTTACCAATTAAAGAGATTTTTAAAATGTGGAGGCTCTAATATATGTACAGTCGGAGAGAGAGAGAGAAGAACACGACAAAACTAAATTAGAGGCGGAGACTTGAGTCAAATAGAGTTCTTTGCAGAAGGAAACTGGATTGCTGGAAGATACGTGGTCATTTGGGAATATCTGCCTAGCTGTGAAGGAACTTTGTCAGCTGAAAACAAAGGCACCCTGTACAAACATGATCGTTTCTTCTGTGCTGCCGCTGAATCTCCTTGCGCTTTGTAAATAACTCCTTTTTCTAAAAAAGAAACAAAATGGAGGGGGTTAGTACAGACAAGCCATCTGGTATGGCAGTAGGATATTCTCTGAGGTAGGTCTTGTGTGGTATCTTGGCATGAAAACCCATTATTATGTTTTTCAGCATGTACTGCGAAAGTGGTTGTGTTGCCACATCAGGATCGAGTATTTCTTGCTTTCTTTGTGATGTTATATTTCGTTTTCACCTATTGCAAAATGGTTCTTCAGAGCTGGAGCAGTGTGTATTAGATGGCTTGTAGCTACAGGGGCTGATAGAGCTGAGAAAATTATATACTTGTGGTGTTTCTTTTGCATAACATTTACTGTGTTTTTTTCTAAAAAGATTTCTTGTAAATAGCCTCTGCAACTTTCAGAGTGAAACTTTCTGCTGCAAGCTCTCTAAAGTGATAGAAAGGAGTTTGGAAGCAGCGTCCAACAGGTCTCTTGCTGGTAATTGATCACATATGCAGCAGTCATCTGAAAACAGGAGTGTATCTGTTCTTTATGCTTTTGAGGAGGGCTCCTTACAACTGGCAAGTGTTGTCAGCCTCTGCTTTTCCTTCTCATTATTGCAGGCTTTGGTTGTTTGAAGTAAAGGATGAAGCATATGTTAAAATTACCATAAAAATGTTTGCTGTCAGTGACTGTAGTATGTGATGTGGTTTAACCTAGCAGGCAGATAAAACGGCCACACAGTGAGATGAGAGAGAGAGAATTGAAAAGAGAAAGGTAAAGCTCAGTGGTTTAGATAAAGACAGATTTAATTGATCAAAAAAGGCAGAAAATAATAATAGACTATACAAACCGAGTGATGCACAACTGCTCACCTCCTGGAAGCAGTGATCAGCTAGTTCCCACTGCCTCCCACTAACCCCCCAGTTCTGTGTGGAGCATGCTGCTGCATGGTGTGGAATAGCCCTTTCACCAGTTGGGGTTAGCAGCCCTGGCTGTGCCATCCCAGATTTGTGGTGCCCCCACCCTTCTCACTGAGAAGTCTCTGACTTAGTGTAAGCACCACAACTACCCAGCAACAGCCAGAAACATGTTACCAACTTACTGTGAGAAGGGACTGTGGGAATGGTTTCGGTGAATATTAATTCCTGAATTTCCACTTTGAAAAAATCTCTTTTATGTCTAAACTAGTAAGTTTAAGTACTTTGTTTTATTAATACAAAGTCATTAAAATCTCAGACTCTTACCAGAAGTTTGTTTTTCCAGCAGCTGTGAAATACTGTGAAGCCAGCATTTAATCCCGAGCTGTAGTGAGGCTTTTAAAAAGTTACACAACCCCAGCTCCAGAAATGTATTGGAAGAGACTATTGGAACAATTAGCCCTTAATGTTTTGCCACTTAAATCTGTGTTCTTACAGGCATGGTATTTGTCTTGGACTCGGTTCTTCCCTTGTGACTGCTCTTGTCTGGCTGGAGACAAGCACAGGGACGCCGGACAGTGCCACCTCGCGGCTCAGGCTGGAGAGCCGGTGCATCCCGCTGCTCTCCGGAGCTCCGGCTTCTGAGGCCTGGCAAGGGCTGCACCTTTTGAAGCGTAAAACTAGAGAGCAGAATGCAGTTTTGCTTCGTGGTGAGGGGTAGCAGGTTTACTCACCTGGCAAAGAAGGGGTGTTTTGTCATACCAGAAGTTTGTAAGCTCACAGCAACTGAGGGACACTAGAGGATTTGGTGGTTTTGAATCTCTTCCAGTAACAGTAGCATAACATGCATCAAGAACTCCTTCCTTGTGAGGGAGATCTAGGGTTAGGTGTAACCAAGACCATGAGCTGTAAAGGGCTAGAAGGATGACATGTGTCACTTGTCCTAAAGCTTGATACCAGCCATGTTCATCCAGAAAAACGAAGACCCATGTGTACTCCTCATGGTCTCTGCAGTGATCCTGAAGTTAAGTATTTGTTTGGTAGTGTTGCAGTTACAAGTTATTTCCACTGCAGTTTATTGAGGGCAAAGTGTATTACCTCAACTGGATGAGGGTAAACAAAATAAATTGCTCTTAACAGCTTAGAAATGATTTTTTCCAGTTTTCTTTTATAAGGTTTCAAATAGAATAAACTTTAAAATAGTTGTGTATTTATTTTTTTTTCCTTTATCAGTTCTAGGTCTCGTTCAAGATCATATTCTCCATCTCATAACAGAGAGAGGAACCATCCAAGAGTCTATCAGAACCGGGATTTCAGAGGTCATAATAGAGGCTACAGGAGACCGTATTATTTCCGTGGCCGAAACAGAGGGTTTTATCCGTGGGGCCAGTATAACCGAGGAGGATATGGGAATTACAGGTCAAACTGGCAAAACTATCGCCAAGCGTACAGCCCTCGCAGAGGGAGGTCACGCTCTCGTTCACCCAAGAGAAGGTCTCCCTCACCAAGATCTAGAAGTCATTCTAGAAATTCTGATAAGTCATCTTCTGATCGGTCAAGGAGGTCTTCCTCGTCCCGGTCTTCCTCAAACCACAGCCGAGTTGAGTCTTCCAAGCGTAAATCTGGAAAGGAGAAAAAGTCATCTTCCAAGGATACCCGAGCATCTCAGGCTGCAGGGGATAATCAAGGAGATGAGGCTAAGGAGCAGCCGTTCTCAGGAGCAGCGACTCAAGACGTCAAGGCATCTGAGGCGTCGAAACAGTGGCAAGATGTGAGCACCTATGGCACGAGCTCAGCGTCCAGAGGTTCTGTGTCTGAGCTTAGCCCAAGGGAGCGCAGTCCCGCCTTGAAGAGCCCTCTCCAGTCGGTTGTGGTGAGGCGCCGTTCTCCTCGCCCGAGTCCCTTGCAGAAGTCGAGCCCTCCACTGTCCAGCCCGTCACAGATGAGCTCTGCTTTACAAAGCAGCAGCAGCACCACCACCTTTCAGGCAGGCTCTCATCAGAGTCCCTTTGAACATGGCTCAGCCAGTTTGAGCCCAACGAGGAAGAGCCCTGTGTGCAAAAGTCCAACACCAATCAGTTCCATTTACGGTACATCTCAGAAGGAGGAGGCCACAGCTCCTGGAGGAGGAGCCTTCTCCAAGAGGCAAGTGACACGTTTTGTGGTGCTGCTGTGTTTGACAGGCCCGTTTGCATGTGTCAGTTCTGTGAGGGTTCTCGGTGTGTCTGCAGGCTCCAGCTGTGTGCAGGCAGCTGTGTTAACAAGCTACCAGCTCTTTGGGCCTGGTACTTTGTAAATGATAGAACAAAACACACCAGGCCCTGTGTTGGGGGAAGCTGGAGATAGTTTTCTGCCTTGCATACTTCTAAAGTTTGGATCAATTCCCTGCAAAAAAGAACACACGAAGGGCAGATGTGCCGGTTGGGATTTTCCAGCACCCTAACAGTGCCCACTGCAAGCTTGTGTTTCTTTCCAGTTAAAAGCATTTCTTAGTATCGCATTTTTGAGTGGCATTAGATATAAATTAGCAAAATTTAATTAAAATCTTGCTGCAAGCAGCCTCAGGCAGATGTAGCTGCAGGGCTGGTGTCTGTGTAGTTTGAGAGACTAAAGCAGAGATCATCACTTAAATGAAGGCATCCTTCATGCAGAAGGCATCACCGTGCCATGTTTGGTTAGTCCAGTGCAGGTTGGTGCCAGAAGGTGATGCTTGATTTTAGAAGATACAGTAACAAGTGCTTTTAAATCTCTTCTTTATTACTTTTAAAGTAATTTTGAACTGATTATAGATCAAGGAAGTCTGAAAGTTAAAAAAGGGGTTGGGGGAAGGCTATAACTCTCATTTGGGCGTTTCAAAGTACTTAACTAATGTCCTTGGACTCTACTGCTGTTTCCTTAGAGCTGGGGTTTTGCTTAATGAATGCTTTAAAACACAGTTCTGATGCTTTAAACTAGCTTATGATAAATTGTTGTTCTGACTAGAAGTGTTTTGTCTTCTCCCAGCAAGATCAATATTCTCCTCTGTTAACCTTTTTGCTTTTATTTGTATTTACAGTCTGTCATGAAATATTTAGCTTACCTATGAAACTTGCATCCAAAATTTGAAGTAGCTTTTGAGGCTTTTATTTCCAGTGTGTTGTTTAAAGCAGAACAGCCCAGTTTGAAAGTTTTGATGTGTTGTTCTCCTGAACCAGGTTTGTAAGTAAATAAACCGATTGGGTAAGATGTTACTATTTTCCTTAAAGTGAATCTGTGGGTAAGTTGTTTTTTATTTGTTCTTAAGCCTCATTTTGTCAGTTTTGCATATCCCATTTTCTTCTATATTTGCTGAATCTATTGAGAAGTAAAAGTCTAAATCCAGGCTGAGTAATCTGGTTTACATTTTTACTGATTTAGGGCCTAGACAGTTTTCTGTACATGTGTAATTTGGTGTTCTCAAACATTAGACTGATCTCATCTGAAGTGTTAACCTCTGATTTTTACTAAGAGAACCACTGCAATGTCTTATTTTACGAACAGGTACCTGGAGGAGCAGAAAACTGAGAATGGGAAAGACAAAGAGCAGAAAGTAGCAAATGTTGAAAAAGAAAAAAGTAAAGAAAAAGGGAATTTCTCTGAGTTGGGATCAACAGATGGAAAGGCAAAATCTGATTCCTATGCATCCAAGGGTGACTCCGAGAAGGGATACCGTGGCAGCCAGTCACCCAAGCGCTACAAGTTCCGGGATGATTTTGACAAGTTAAAGGTCCCGGAGTTCCACAAGGAGAGTCATTATGGGAAAGAGGAGACAGATGAGCAGGAGAAGAAAGACAAGGCAAAGGGCAGAAAGGATTCGGAATTTGAGGATGAGCCCAAATTTATGTCTAAAGTCGTGGCAACTTCAAGTAAAAGTCAGGAAGAGGATAGGCCAGGAAAATGGGAAGGTGTGGTGTTTTTGCCACCTGGAAAAGAGAAGCAAAGGAAACCTGATGAAATGGAGGAGGAAAGCTATTCTGAAAGATCAAAAAAAGAAGAGAGACCAGCATCCAAGAGAGCTGAACCGGGTCACAGGGGCTTCGTCCCTGAAAAGAATTTTAGAGTGACCACTTACAAATCGAACCAGGAGAAAAGTTCTTCTCCCCCACCAAGGAAGACTTCTGAGGTGAAGGAGAAACCAGGTGTCAAAGGAGAGGGCCTGGCTCCTGGCAAATCCTCCTTTTCCATCACCCGTGAGGCCCAGGTCAATATTCGCATGGATTCCTTTGATGAAGATCTGGCCCGGTGAGTATTTGGTACTCTGTGGGAGGTCTAAACAGGGATCCTTGCCAAGTGTGGGGAAGGCTGAATAATACTGCATCACAATTTGGGGTTTGGGGTGACAAGGATTACTCTTTTTATATTTTTAATACTTTTTAATGCTTTTAGTAGCATTTTAATACTTATATGGCCTTTTTTTGGTGGTGGGAGACTAGAGGTGTTACCAGTGTGTGAATGATGAAAGTATAGCATGGAGGTTAAACAACTTTCCCTAATTAATCTAAACTCATCTAGTCACAGAATAGTTCAAAATGTAAATGCTTCTGCATCAGGTTCCACATCATGCTAGAACCTTAGTGGTATGGTAAAGTTACAGTGCTGCTTAAATGATATTTGTGACTCTGGAGTGTTGAGCTACTCTTATTCTCAGCATGGGATTATTGAAACTCTCTGAAGCTCTGAGAGCCTCTTCAGCATTGGTTTAGAAAATCTTATGGCAATATAAAGTTATTCCAGAAAATACACCCAGAAAACACTGCTACTACAGTAGCAGTAGCCAGGAAGTGTTGATACCCTGTAGGATGTTAGAGGATAATGTAAGACTTTAGAAACACCATCAGAAGATCACAGCTGGCCAGCAGTGTCAGGGTGGGCTTGGGTTTCACAGGCCAGCAGGGCTTAATACCTTCACAGCCCTCCAAATACAGAATACCAAGTGCCCTGAATTGTTGTGGTAACCAATATCAGTGTATTTTGGAGGCGTTTAAATAAGCCCCTTGTTCACACTATTGAATGTTCTCTGGTGCCTTCATAGTACCACATAAGAAACACAGTCAGATTCCAATTTAGGAAACATAAATCATCTTCAGCTGCTTCCCTTTACCCTGTTGTGCTGTCTCACGTGCTCTGCTCTTTCTCTAGTCCAAGTGGCATTCTGGCTCAGGAGCGCAAGCTGTGTCGTGACCTTGTGCACAGCAACAAAAAGGAGCAAGAATTCCGTTCCATTTTCCATCACATTCAGTCTGCTCAGTCCCAGAGGAGTCCTTCTGAGCTCTTTGCTCAACACATAGTGACCATAGTCCATCACGTAAGAGGTAGGTCACAAGTCTGTGTCTCTTCTCCTCCCTTGCCCAAATAAGTGGGTTTGGGGCACTCTAGTTAATGGTGGAAGAGGTGTTTTCCAGCAGATAATACTGTAGATGAGAATAGTGGCTTGATGTAAATTATTTTATTCTTCTGGAAAGGCAGGATAAGTATTCTTGCTTTTACCTAAGTGATATTCAGAGTCTCTGCCTTAGAATATCTGTATTCTAGTGAATTTGTGACTTGATTGAGTAAATTGTCACATCTTGAAATTAACAAGCTGCAGGACCCCGATGTGCTTTTGTCTTTTTACAAAAATGATATTAATATTTTGGTGTTGTTCACTCAAATCCCCAACAGAGCATCACTTTGGGTCTTCAGGAATGACACTGAACGAACGCTTTACCAAATATCTAAAGAAAGGAATGGAACAAGATGCAGCTAAAAACAAAAAGAGCCCTGAAATCCACAGGTTGGTGCCATTAGACACTGTCTGATGTTTCAGGGGTATCTCAGATTTCCTTCTCTTAAACTCTGGAATAATTCAAGTATGTAACCAGCAGAAAAGAGGGGGAACTATGGGGAGTTTTAAGTACCTTTGGAAATTCTGGTCTGCTTTAAATGACTTTGCTTTAAAATTGAGCAAGATTATATCTGTGTGTCTTCTTTACTTTTAGGAGAATAGATATATCTCCCAGTACTTTTAGAAAGCATGGATTCTCTCAAGAGGAATCGAAAAGTTCCAGAGATCCTGGCTTCAAGGTGAACTGTTACTCTGATTAGTTTAATTCAAGAAAATGAGTGCATTGGGCATGAACTTAACAGTGATGTTTTTGTTTAAATTACTCTCTACTTAAGTTTGTGTTTTTCTTTTAAGGATGGGCATAATTCTAAAAATGAACTACAAAGGGTTAATTTTTATTAAAAATGTATCAACAACCTTTGTGAAGTGGTTAGACTATGGTAAATGACCCCAAAGTCAATTGAGGTGAGCTTGAGAAAAAAGAGAGGATTTTTGGAACAAGTGCCCATGATGAGAGAAGAGACTTTTTGTGATATTTTTCTGCTTGTAAGTATTATTAAATCAATTGTATACGTGCAATATTTCCAACCATGTTTTCAAAAAAGACATGCATGAGAAAGAGGAAAGTAAAACTAAATACTTATCTGAACCAGATACACTATTAAGCAGATTAGAAACTTTGTTCTAACAACTTACTGTAACCGTTGCTGTTGATTGCTGTTACTTTTAACATTCAGCACTTGTTTGAGTAGATCCAGACCATTTGGAATTTAGTCTGTTAGCTTTTCTGAATAGATGAACGTTAAGCCATCACCCTCACTTGTAAACAATCATAAAAATGGCTTAACATAAAATGTTTGGGATTTTAACCTTTGTTTATTCACCTTCATACATATTTACATTGAAAGTTGAAGAGATTTTAAACAGTCCTGCTGAAACCTTACTTGTTTCATATTTGTTTTCGATTTTTTCCAAACACACTTGTGGCTTGACATGGACGATGGTGAGATGGATTTGATGGGCCTGAACTCTGAGCATCAGCTTGGCAGAGTGTGTTATAAACGTGGTTTCCAAACAGCTCGCCAGCCTTCCGTGAAACAGACGTGCCCTCACAAACCCAAATAGGTGTTTGCTGTACCACATAAGGGAGCTGCTGCTGATTTTGTCACTTATCTGTCATCCATCGTGTTGGGAGCAGTTTTATTCTCAGAGTAGAAATTAAAGCTCTTTGCCTGGGGAAAGTAGAAGAGCAAAATACCAAAACAAAACGCCTGCTCTCACTCCTGCGTTATTTGACATATTTATTTAAACAAAAAAGTGGTTAGAAACTCATGTAAGTAAAAAATTTCATAGCTAGAGAATTACTAATCCTTTTGTATTTTAATTCAAGACCATTAATACGATGTATGTTGCATATCAAGTGATAGAGTTCCCAAGATTGGTATTGTGTAAATGAAGTAGCAGTTGCTGAGCACAGCCAGGGAGGCCAGATGCTGGTGCCAGCAACAGTGTGTACAGGCTTCCTGCAGAGGTGCTGCTGCTCGCCCGTGTTTGTCAGCACCACAGCCACTGCCAGAGCTGCCTCTGTGTGCAGTCAGCATCTCATCCAGGTGCCACTGGTCTTAGTGTACTCAGGTAACAGCTGCTTGTTTTGCAAAGAAAGTGTCTGAATGGATTAGTTAGGCAAGAATTTAAGTGGAACCCAAAGCAAGCTTTACCAGATTTATTTTTTAATTAACAAACAAACAAAAGCTAGCTGTTGAGTGTTTGTTCCCACAGCTGGCTGGTTTTTGCTCCATGTGACCAGGAGTAGCTTGAGTAGTAGGCTTGCTACATGGAGAAACACATACTTGTGTCTGTGGTGACTTCTTGGCATCTTCCACACGGTGCCTTCCAGTCAGGGAGCAAGGGGTGCTCGGGAGGACCCCTGCTGCAGAGTAAACCCCCCTGGCAGATGTATTAAGGCCACGTATCAGTGGGATGTTGGCATTACCCAGATGCCCTTGCATGCTGCATTAATTGGCCTCCATCTCACCCCTTGATCAGTAATCACTACCTCGGGTATCTCTGAGCAGCAAACAGCCTTTGCTTTTCCTAAAGTACTGTTTGAATACCTGGTGATTAAAACTCCTTCCACCCTGCTAGATGAGGTCTGTCAGCAGGATAGTGAGCACGCTGCTGTTCAGTGACAAACCCGTGGGCTGTCAGACACTTCTGACATGCTGGAGTTGTGATGCCTAATCAGTTGGGTTGGACTCCCAAGTTTCCATCTCTCACTGGCTGTGGTGTACATTAAGTGTCAGCTTCTGTGCTTCTCTCTCCCCTGTTGCCAGGCTATTCTAATGCTGTTTGAGAGGAGAATAACTGTTAAAAAGCGGTAGGAAAATTGAAGCCTGAGAAATAAAAAACTTATTGCATTATTCTACATCTTAAAAATGGATTATTGATTAGCATTCAGATAAGCTCCTGTTCTCCAGAAGTCTGTGCAGTCAGTAGCAAAGTAGTGGTGCTGAGGTAGTGTGCTGCAAATCTTTGTGCTGAGCTCTCCCCTCTTCCCTGCGTTTGTAGGCTGAAGGGAAATATAAGGACGACCCTGTTGACCTGCGCCTTGATATTGAACGCCGTAAAAAACATAAGGAAAGAGACCTAAAACGCGATAAATCTAGAGAATCGGTGGATTCCAGAGATTCGAGTCACTCAAGGGAAAGATCAGCTGAGAAAACGGAGAAAAGTCACAAAGGCTCAAAGAAAAAGTATGTAGGAAACCCGATAGCCATTTCCTTCCGCCTCTCGTGTTTCTGCTGTTAAGGTTGGAGATGACATCGTGTGCAGTGGTACAGCTTTGACATAACCTCCTCCAGTGGTGGGAATTATTCCTCTGCACCTCCTCTTGATATCATTGTATCTGTCTGAAACACTAAATAATTGTTAAAGGTAAATGAGAAGGCTCCGTGTGTCAGACTGGGTGAGTCCCTTTTTCTTGTTCCTGCTGCATTGTGGAGAGTAGCCATGTTTAAATGACTTAATGTTAACTTAAATGTTAATGCTTTTCTGATAGATTAATTTTCTGTTTCACTAAAACTCTGTAGATATACACTTATCTCACAGTAAAATCTTAGAAACACCCATAAACACCTTAGAAAGAAGCAGCGAGTTCTTTCTGGAGAGGACTTGGGCCCTGTGTTAGATGTTCACGTTGTAGGTGATGCTGAGCTCATGTTTTTCCTTCTAGTAGGAAAAGGCAAGCATCTCTCCATAGGGGAGCACTGAAGAAATGGTTCTCAGGCAAAGAAAAAACCAGAGCTGAAGTACTAACCCTGTTGGTGTCCCCCTCACCTCTGTCTCCTGTCACTGAAACAGGAAACACCGAAGAGTACGTGAAAGATCCAGGTCCAGTTCATCATCGTCGCGGTCGTCTCATTCTGTCAAAGCAGAGGAGTATCCTGAGGAGACTGAGGAGAGGGAGGAGAGCACCACAGGCTTTGACAAGTCCCGACTTGGGACTAAAGAGTTCACTGGTCCAAATGAGAGAGGAAGAGCTAGAGGGACCTTTGTAAGTGTTTTCCATCCCACTGCACCAAGTACACTTAAAGCACAGTGTAAAGGAGAAAACCCAGAGACATTGTCTGGCCAGAACATGATTGTCCCAAGTCTGGAGCACAAACCAGGGTAGTGAGAATATAGTCTGGGAACTTGAACTGGAGATGTTGGGAGCAGAATCCAGCCTGGAAGCATTTGGGAGTAATTGAGCAGCCACGGTGGGCAGCACTGTGCATCAGCCGGTTTAGGTTGGGCTACAGTGACTGAGCCAGTCATAACCGCCCTTACTGTGTGCAGTTCTTGTGCCCTGGCCACACAGATGTGTTCCATAGCTTGTCTTGGGTGCTCTGGGAATGCCTCCTTGATCTTAAACAGCTGCAGAGAAACTGGGATGCACTGTGTGATCAGATGAGCTAGAAAACCCCAAAATGTGGGGAGCTCTTAATTACAGATAAGCAAAAGGTGCTCTTGGATGGTTTGTGTGTCTCTTGGTAGCCCTGGAAGCTCTGGGGGGGTGGGAGGGCACTGCCACTGCAGCTGTTTCACGTGTCTTCCATGTTTTGCTGTTGCAGCAGTTCAGAGCAAGAGGGAGAGGATGGGGCAGAGGCAACTTTTCAGGCAACAACAACAGCAACAGCGGTGGCAGCAATGACTTCCAGAAGCGAACCCGAGATGAGGAGTGGGATCCAGAGTACACACCTAAGAGCAAGAAGTACTACTTGGTATGTGCCTTAAGTACCAACACACATATGTACTCTCCAGGTACACCTGGTCCTGGATGATTTAGGGGTGAAAGTGCCAGCTGTAGTGAAACTGCCTCAGCCACCAAGCTCATGTCCTGCCTCTTCACACAAAGCTTCAGCATGTGTGTAGAGAACCTGTTTCCGGGCATTGCAGAGTGTTTGTTTCACAGTCCGGCAGGGACACAGTGTAACCCTGTTAGTCTGTTGCAGGTGGGCTGCATTTCTTGGTGGTTCTGTCCCCATAAAGTGTCCTGCTGCCCAGATGGGTTGGTGCTGTTCCTTTTTCTGGGGTAGTTTTAAACAGCCACTGACTCAATTTTTTCTCTTGTTGGCTCAGATCACTTGAGATCCTCTCATTAAGTACTGTGGTATTCCAGGCCTGTGCCTCAAACACACAAGTCTTGATTCTTTGTTATTCACTCCATTTTTTTCCTGTGATGTATTGAAGGCAGAGTTGTCACTGTTGGGGTATCCAGTCACACCTTTTGTGCAGAAATGGACCAGTCCCATCAGTGCAGCTCTGTGGTACCAACTGCAGCTGCCTTAGCGCATGCAGAGCATTCCCGAGAGCAGTGCCCAGCACTGAGGACTGAGGCTGCCGAAGAGATTTGATTGGCAGGAAAACCAAGGGCAAATGCAGATTATCTGAACCATGGAGTTGCTGTGCTACTCCAGGCATAGACACCCGTCCCCTGCCCGCCCCAGAGCTCCCCGTCAGCGGGGCTGGGCAGTCCTGCCTTCACCTGCTGCTTTGCTTCCCCAGAACAAGCCAACATTTCTCTTGAGGTGGCATAAACCACCATGGTTGGGTTTGGGTGTTGAGTGTCACAAGCCAAAGTTTTCCTGCTCTTAAGTCATCCTGCTTCACGTGATGTCATTGTCACCTTCCTGCGCAGCACGACGACCGGGAGGGCGAGGGTGCCGACAAGTGGGTGAACAGAGGCCGCGGCCGAGGGGCTTTCCCCCGAGGAAGAGGTCGCTTCATGTTCCGGAAGTCAAGCACCAGCCCCAAGTGGGCTCACGACAAGTTCAGTGGTGAGGAAGGAGAAATCGAGGACGACGAGAGCGGCACAGAAAACCGCGAGGAGAAGGACAGCTTACAGCCGACGGCCGAGTAGCCGCGGGGGGGGGCCCGTGCGGTCCGGGGGAGGGGCTTCGGCTCGGCGCTGGGGCTGGAGGTCCCCAGGGCGCTCCTGAAGCGCTGAGCAGAGCCCGGAGAGGAGCTGAAACCATCCCCAAGTTAAATGCATTTCCAGAGTTCAGCCTCCCTAAGTGTGGACTAGACTGATAAATCGTTTATGCTTGGATCCACTCGTGGAGTTTCTTTTCCCAAAGACTTACCTGAGGACTGGGTGAGGTCAAGTGCTGGGTGAGATCCTGGATTTTTCTCTTGTCTGTGACCTTCTTGAATGGTCAGTTAATTTTTTGGTAACAGGCTTTGAAGACAACGTGGATTTTGGTTTGTGCCCATCTTTAACCCCCAGTAGTCTTGACATATTTTTTTTTTGTTTCCCTTTTATAATTTGGAATAGTAAAGGTTGGGATTAACTTTCCAGTTCACATTTTTCTCCCCTATTGTGTATTCAATTTTTTTAAATTCATACTCTGCTTACTTTAGGCCTTTACATATGTAGTAACATCAATTATAAATGATAATTTTGGAAACTATTTTTGGTTCTTATGGATAGGAGAACAATGAAGCATGTGAATAAACATCTAAATGTTAACTGGTTGGGACCAAACGATTTTTTTTTTTTAAAAAAAACTTTTTTTTTTATGTAACAGTTGAGTTTAGGGCCTTTTAAAAACAATTGTTTTCCTTTTATGTTGAAAGTTAATGATTAGCATGGTTTCAACAACAAAAAAGACACCCTACTTCCCACCACAGTTTCTGTACACTGTTAGGCCTGGTGTGTGGGGGAGCCCCAAACCGCTTGTAGGCATCTTGTGTCCCCCTCGCCGCCGGCTGTCACCCCAGCTCTGCCCCAGGCAGCATAGTTTTCTAAGAAACTGCAGAATTCTACTAGGTTAAAAATATAAAAGATGAGAAATTTTTCAATATTTTTTATTAATCTTTTTATAAAACCTAAAGGCAGATCCCTCCTGTGCTGGTTAAGGACGGCCAGTACAGATTTCTTTTTACCTTCTCCCCTGAAAGTGACGCCCTGAAGGAGTTTGCAGACACTCGGGCGAGTCCTCCCCCAGGAGAGGCACCACTTCCCTCTCCTCCATCTCTGCCTTCCCTGCCCCAGGATTGCTGTGCTGTTTCCCCACACACCAACTAGAGTTTGGTTTGTTTTGACTTGAACAGTTCCTGTTTAGCAAAGCCCTGAAGTTTGTTTATGCAAATAAAGTACAATAAAAGGAGTAGTAGGTGTAACTCTGCTTTGTTGTGTGTTCTGAGTCTGGCCCGACATGGGGAGGCTGGAGGAGTGGAAGGCTGGTGGTCAGCCCCAGGGTGGAGATCCTGGGTGAGGAGCATTTCAAACTCGGTGGTCCTGGAAGAGAATCAACCAGAGAGCAGCCAGGGAGGAGAAGGCTCTGTCTGGCTCTTGAAAAGCTGCTGTTGCAAGGAGTCCCTCTCCTGGAGGGATACACGGGGGTTCCTGCTTTACCCAGTCCAGGTGGGTGATGCTGGGATGGGGTGGAGGAACTGCTCCTGCACACAAGGACCTTCCTCCTCCAGGTGCTGCTTGGGTGGAGTTTTCCCCTTAGGCTGGTGCAGGACCTGCTCTCCCCTCAGCCTGAGGAGCTCCTGCATTTAGCTGCTGACAGCTGCTGATGGCTTAAAGCAGTTAATGGTCCTTCTGCCCCCCTCTCTGTGTTGGTAGTAACCCTGGTAGGAAAGGGGGAGGATGTGTTCCCTGGGAAAAGGGGGAGCAGCTCCCTCCTGCCCCACTCAACCCCAACTCCTGGGTGAAGGTACAGCTCTGGACAGCCCAGTTTCACGCTGGCTGGGCCAGTGCAGTGATGTTTGGTGCTGGGCAGGAGCCACTGCTGCCACCTTGAAGGCTGGTTGCTCCTTGCTCTGACAGCAGTGGCCCTGGACCTGGGTGGGGGTGGTTGGGTGCTGGCTAACAGGAGAGTGGGTGAATCATGGGATGTGGGAGGCTGGAAGGGACCTGTAAAGGCCATCTAGTCCCACATCTTCACTAGATCAGGTTGCTCAGAGCCACATTCATCCTGACCTTGAGTGTCCCCAGGGATGGGGCCTCCACCACCTCTCTGGGCACCCTGGGCCAGTGATCTCAGAAGAGCTTTGAGGTTCGTGTTTCTCTTCCCATTCAATTTGAGGCCTTGAGACACAAGGTGACCAGTGTCCCACCTCCTCGGCCAGGGATTGCTCCCCAGGACCCCTCCCCTGCCCGACACCCCTCCCCTGGGCTTCCCTGCTGCAGCCTCATCCTCGGGTGTCAGCCTGGACCCAGCTCAGGACCAGCTGGGGCCGCTGCGGACCCGCTGCAGCATCGCGGCCCCCGAGCTCGCGGTTTGTGGGTTTTGGCCCGTGAGTGGCAGAGGTTTCACTTCCCCCCCCCACACCCAAGGTGACAGACGAGCAGGGAGGGCCGGGTGGCTTCGAGGTGCTGACCGAGGACGCCGCTGTGACCCCACCCTGGCGCTTGGCAGCCTGTGCCGGCCCCGTGGCTGTGCCCGGCCGAGAGCTCGGGCCTGGCGCTGGCACGGCTGGGCTGGGCTGGGTGAGTGCCACAGCCCGGGGGTGCCCTCAGGGTGGGGGTGTCCTGGGGCTCTTGCTGACCGAGGGAGCTCAGGACTGAGCAGTGTGGGGGCCATCGCAGGGCCCTGAGTCCTCCACGCTCGGCCGGTGGCTGCTGGATTGGGCACCGCACGGCAACGCCGCGTCCGGCCACGGCGTCTGGGTGAGAAGGTGGGTGTGGGGCAGCTGGGAGAGGACCATGGCAGGGCAGGAGCACCCCGGGGGTGCAGGGATGTGGTGTGGACGGGCACTGAGGTGCTCTCTGCTTCGACTTCCTTCCCAGCACCGAGACGATTTCCTCCGGCGTCACGTGCGCGGTGTGGGGCCGTGGCAGCCGGGGAGCCTGGCACCGCACCCCACGGCCTTGGGGGCAGCCCCACACCGGCAGGTAGGATGGGTGGAGGGGCTGCAGGTCTGGGGGTTCAGCGCTTGGGGACCATCTTGGTGGCAGCACCTGTGTGGGGCCATGCTGCTCCTGGGCCATGCCGGACCCTGGGAACTGGGGGAGCTGCCAAAGGGGAGCTGGGGGTGATGGAGCGCCCGGGGGGTCTGGAGAGCAGGTCCCTGCACCCTTGGGGCCAGGCCTCCTCGTCCCCATCGTTGTTCCCTTTGTTGTCCCCATGGCCCTCGTGGCTGTGGCCACCTCTAAAGGTGGAGAAAACCAGCAGCATTTGTGGTGCCTGTGAAGTGACCTCAGTGAGGGCTGTGCCGGTGGCAGCAGGGACCACCGGTGCTGCCGCCCTGCGACAGGGTGGTCCTGCCCCAGGAACAGGGTGGCTCTGCCCTGGGGATGGCGTGGTCCCCCACAGGGACAGGTTGGCCCACTCTAGGGACAGGGTGGTCCGTGGGCACAAGCCTGTGGCCCCGTGCCCCATGCCCTGCTCTGCCAGGGGGTCTGACCCGGTGGGACCCCGGGGGGTGGTGGGAGGGAGATGCTGCTGCACCGCAGGCAGTGCCGGGACAACATCCTGCCCCAGGCGCGGTGCTGGTGCCCGGGGGGAGGTTTGCAGCCGCCTGCTCTGCCCATGCAGAGGAAGCGCCGACCGCAGCGAGGCTGGGTGCTGGGATGGGTGCGGGGATGGGTGCGGGGATGGGTGCGGGGATGGGTGCGGGGATGGGTGCGGGGATGGGTGCGGGGATGGGTGCGGGGATGGGTGCGGGGATGGGTGCGGGGATGGGTGCGGGGATGGGTGCGGGGATGGGTGCGGGGATGGGTGCTGGGCCGGGTGCTGGGATGGGTGTGGGGATGGGAGCTGGGATGGGTGCTGGGCTGAGTGCAGGGATGGGTGCAGGGATGGGTGCTGGGCCAGGTGTGGGGATGGGTGCTGGGCCAGGTGCGGGGATGAATGCAGGGATGGGTGTGGGGGTGGGTGCAGGGATGGGGAGGGGCAGCCACCCCCAAACCAGCAGAGGGGGCCCTGGGCAGAGGTGCTGGGGCAGAGCCACCACGGGGCTGGTTGGTCCCACCTGAGCGTTGCTGCCAGCTGTGGAGGGGGTGGGAGACAGCGCTGGTGGGAGCCCTGAGCGCTGTGGGACCAGGTGTCCCATGGGAGTGGGGACATGAGCTGTCAGGGCTTTGGTGGTGCCCTGGAGACCATGTCC